>JAXIVJ010008388.1:0-27500 GCA_036785665.1 Chirona hameri
GTATAGCAGTACTCATCACCGCCGACTTATCGCCGTCACCCGAACGCGAACGTGATGGGCTTAACATTTACCCGTCGCCGGCATTCTGTTCCCCCGCTGGGCTGTCACGGGCCCTAAACTTCTCCGAGATCGCAGCTCCTTCTAGAGATAGGTTCCGCAGATACCACTTGACTCTAGGACTCCGCGCGATGGACTTAACCTACACGGATACATTTTTTTACTCCGATAAGTGGTGTTCTGACGTCCAAAATACAGTACTTATATCGGAGTAGTATTACTGCATATATGAGTTTGGGCGAAAACTCCTTTAATTTAATTTCGTTTAAAGAGTATGGTTCCGCTGATGGAGTAATGGAACGCCTTTCGACCGTTGAGCGATAACTCCTTTTTGGGGCGTCGAAAATGAGTGAGAGTAATGAAATTGCATGGGAGTAACGGAACGCCTTTACAATTACTCCCTTTTCCGGTGTTATGAAAATGAGAGTTTTACTACGCCTCTGTATCGATAAAGGGAGTATTGGAATATCTTGTGGAGTATTGCTGCACTGCAACCGTGACGTTTTGCATGGTTCCAAAACTCCAAAATGGGTACTCATCCCAAATACACTCCCTATAAATGAGTAAGTCTAGTACAAGCTTAGGAGTTTCAGAGAAAAAGCGTAATGAAACGCCTCAAACAGTGGCTTTGTTACTCCCCTGAATCTGAAAACGATTATCAACGGACAAACATTATTTTGTAATTATTAAATATTAATGGGATATTCTAATAATACCAGATCGCTGTCATCTCCTAGATCACTGCAATCCGGCATCATTAGAATACCACCTTAAACATATAGTAATTACAAAATAATTGTTATGCAGTCAGAGAACATGTCCGCTCGACAACCGGCTGGTTCCAATCAACCCGCCGTGGCTACGACCGTGATACAAAGACAACCGGCTGGTCCCAATCAACACGCCGTGGCTACGACCGTAATACAAAGACAACCGGCTGGTCCCAATCAACCCGCCGTGGCTACGACCGTGATACAAAGACAACCGGCTGGTCCCAATCAACCCGCCGTGGCTACGACTGTGATACAAAGACAACCGGCTGGTCCCAATCAACCCACCGTGGCTACGACCGTGATACAAAGACAACCGGCTGGTCCCAATCAACCCGCCGTGGCTACGACTGTGATACAAAGACAACCGGCTGGTCCCAATCAACCCGCCGTGGCTACGACCGTGATACAAAGACAACCGGCTGGTCCCAATCAACCCACCGTGGCTACGACCGTGATACAAAGGATTTAATTGAGAAATTTCACTAGTGTGGGAAAGATGTGACACTTATTACTTCTGGATTCATAGAGTTTTGGTGTCGTATGAACTTCACAATACAAATACACTGTTATGTGCATAGAGACCACCTTTATATAAGGCAAAATGTGATGCCGTGCTTTTAACACGTGTAATAATTAACATCAAAATGATGAATACACAAGCAATGAAAAACAAAACATGCATGAATGATGTATTGCACTGACAATACGAACATACGCAGTGTGGGAAAATAACTCTTAAGCAAAATCGAAGAGTACACGTTTTTCGGAATTTAACATTTTACCGTATGCCATATAAACTTGAGTACACGTGATGGTAATTTCCTTCTAAAATTACTGGCGGCCCATTCCTAATTTGTCATGATGCATGGCTAACGCCCAGAACAAGAACATATTACAATTTAAGCAAAATCAAAGGCCACCGATGTTTCAGAATTCAGCTTTTTACTGTATGCCATATAACCATGTTTATACCTGATGGTAATTTTCTTCCAAAATTACTCGCGGCCCCTTCAATTTGTTTTATGGTGCATGGCTAACGCCCAGAGCAAGAACATATTACAATTTAAGCAAAATCGAAGGGTACCGATTTGTCTGAATTTAACATTTTACCGTATACCATATAACCATGAGTACACCTGATGGTAATTTTTTTTCCAAAATTACTGGCGGCCCATTCCAAATTTTGCATGGTGTATGTCTAACGCCCAGAGCAAGAATATATTACAATTTAAGCAAAATCGATGGGTACCGATTTTTCTGAATTTAACATTTTACCGAATGCCATATAACCATAAGTAGATCAAGTGAGCTATAAATATTTGTTTATATATCATTCAACACGTCTTGCCAAAACAAACATAATGCCACTGTTTTGAACTCTACAGGTCAATTAGATAAGAAATTATTATCAGAAAGGTGCATATAACTTAAAATCATGGTACACCTGATGGTAATTGTCTTCGAAAATTACTGGCGACCCATTCCAAAGTTGTTACGATGCATGGCTAACGCCCAGACCCAGAACATATTACAATTTAAGCAACATCAAAGGCCAGCGATTTTTCGGAATTAAACATTCTACCGTATGCCATATAACCATAAGTATACCTGATGGCAATTTTCTTCCAAAAATACTCGCGGCCCATTCCAAATTTTGCATGGTGTATGGCTAACGCCCAGAGCAAGAACATATTACAATTTAAGCAAAATCGAAAGGTACTGATTTTCGTAATTTAGCATTTTTCTTCTTCTATGCCGCCACCTATGAACAGATAAACAGGAGTGCCCCCGCCCTCTATCCCAACGACGCACATCACCTTACGTTATCACCAGAGAACAAAAGAGGAAATGTCGCGGCACTCCCAGCTAAGAAATGGAAGACGAAATAAAAAAGCATATGAAGAGAGGAAGTCTTTGGTGTGTTAGCTGTGGTCAAAAATAAGAAGGCAGAAAGTAGTCGCTGCTGAAATCAGCAAGTGACTGCCCCCCAGCTACGCCCCTGGGAATCTTACATTCTCACTTTCGCTCACACGTAACCGAGTTAGTAAGGATCGCAAGTGTTTGCCTCACTGTCTGCTGCCCCGATCTCGTTGCTATCAAGAAAGGTTTGCCAGGCAGTGAGGCAGGATACACTTTCATTCATACAGGCTGGGCATTAGGCAAGGCAGGTCCTGGTCGAGGTAAGCAGGTCTTTGCCGGAACCCGGTGAGTGCTCCCAGCTAAGCAAGGCTTGTTGCTGTTCGGTCTCACCGGGTTCCAGCGCCGGTTAGTCGAGGTGGCTTTCGTGAATGTGGTAATATCAAATTAATGCTACTTCCAGAAAGTAGAGGAGAAATAGAGATATTGATATTGGACAGGACCAATATAAATCTCCATCCCTGATTTACTATGTTTATGTATGTATTATGTACGTTCATGCATGCTTATGTTGTTTGTTTACGTTAATGTATCTAAGTTTATATATGCCTGGAGGAAATGTTCTTTACTAATTGTTTTGATGCATTCCTTAGATATATGCCTCATGTTTACTGAATGGAGTTGAGGTGTTATAATGGAATTCCATAGTCTAGGACCAATCCATGATGCAACTCTGGTACGATAAAGCTTTTCTGTGAAAGTTTCGTTGAAATGACGCCTATTTCTTAATGCAATGCTTGGGGTGTCTGACAATGTAAATAGGGCATCAAGTTCTACAGGAAGGCTTCCGTTAAATTTTCTAAACATTACTGATATAAGCTGTTGTTTAGCAATGTCTTTTACTTTAAGTAGATTAAGGCTTATCAATATAGGATTGGAATGTGCCTGTCTATGTTGATTTTCGATAATTCTTATGATGCGTTTTTGGAGAATTTTTATCTTATTTACATATGTAGGATAAGTAAATCCCCACACAAGACAACAGTAATTGATGTACGGTAGGACAAGAGCATTGTAAAGCAGTACCAAAGACTGTTTATTCAGGTGATATTTGGATCAATTGATTATTCCTATATTTCGATATGTGATGACCATTTCAAACTGTTGTCAATGTACATCCCTAGATACTTAACTTTATTTTCCTCCTTTATGATTACATTATTAAGTTGGACTTTTAACTTCGGTTCAATATTTGTGTTATTATACAATTGATAGTTTTTTGAGGATTGAGAGAAAGTTGATTTATTTGTAGCCATTTGCAAATATATTTTGATTCCTTATCCATAACACGTTGTAGTGTGTTAAGCTCATTAGCTTCAATGAAAATGGCAGTGTCATCTGCATACAAGAGGAACTTAATATTTGTACTGATATTAAGCAAATCATTTATATACAGCAGAAAGAGGAGTGGCCCAAGGATTTATCCCTGTGGTACTCCTATCTTCACTGGTTGTAATGAGAATCTCACTCCATTGTAATCAACACACTGTTGCCTGTTTGATAGATATGATTTGATAATGCTAAGAGAAGAATTGGTAAAGCCATATTTCTCTAATTTTCCCAATAAGATTGAATGATCTACAGTATCAAATGCCTTTTTCAGGTCTAAATAAATTCCGCAAACTAAGTTTCCTTTCTCAAAAGATCCTGTTATGGTCTCCTGAAGTAGGAGAAAAGGCATATACGTTGATCTATTTCTTTGGAAGCCATATTGGCACTTACTTAGTATGTTTGTTTGATGCAAATATGATGTAATTCTCGTAAGCATATTTTTTTCAAGTATTTTTTATATATAAGGTAAGCTGAGTATGGCCTAACCAGTGTGTCTGTGACCTCAATTTGACCAGATCGCTGCCCCGTTAGCACATACTCTGAGTTCGCAGACAGCTCTGTATCAGTACGCACACAGAGGCAAGTCACAGACCTAGGTGGTACACGCACTAGCTTTCTCAGCCGGATCTTAATCTGGCCCGTCACATGGGAGCAATCCAGCACAACACGATTAGCCTGCAAGAAATCCCAGCCAAATATACAGTCATGAGGTAGGCCATCAACAACGGTGAAAACAAAACACACTTCTTCGCTATCCCTAGCTGTAACAATCTTCACGGGCAGGCTACACGTACCGAGGTCCTTTAGCGGGTGTCCTGAGGCTGAAATTAGCGTGGTGGCTGGACTGAGCTTTGCCTGGGGGGTTATGATGCTTAACACTCGACTGTCTAGTGTCTATGATACTTTTTTGGCTGCCAGAATCCAGAAAGCAATCGCTAACAACGTAACCATTTATGGAGGCCCTGGTAACTGGTAAGGAAACCAATCCTACCTTGTGCACCAGCCCGCGTACTCGTTTGGGCACTGGCATTTAATATGTCCTACTCCTCCACACGACCAGCAGCGGACAATACCTGACCTCCGTTCCTCAGTCCAGTCCCCCGGGCCCGGCGCAGCACCATGCGCTCTGGCCCGTCAATCAGGCGTCCGGTCACGTGCTCCGGCACGAGGTCGGCCAGGCGTGGCCGGCCCGATGTCAGGTGAGTCCGACGAGCCGTCCCAGTCGCCACCGGCAGATGGCGTCCCGCCTCCATCTCCTCCAGAGCGGCTGTCTCGATACGGTGACGTCCAGCTCCGGCCACCCGCAGGCGACGGCCGCCGCCCTCCGCTCCACGGCGAGGCAGAGCGGCCTCGTCGCTCCGAGGGTCTACCCGATCCAGCCGCCGCCGGCGAGCCGTGGCGCCAGCGACGCTCCCGCGATCCAGAACGGCGCTCCGCCGGCCCAGCGGCCCCCTCCCAGGGCCGGTCACACCACTGGTCGCCGGGCGGCGGCGATCTCCGCGGTTCAGCCGCCGCCGGCGAGCTCCAGCTCCCGCGGCGCTCAGGAGCCGCTGACCACCGACCCAGCGCCGGCTGACGCCCCGGGCTGTCAGGGCTGTGCCAGCTGACACGGCGAGCGGTCACCGTGTTGGTCGCCTCCTCTGACTGCATGCCCTCCTCACGAGTCAGCTCCGCCAGACACTCGTCGAAAGTTGTGGCCTTTAACCGAGAGAGAAGGCGTCTCTCCTCCTCTGTAAGCCCGATGAGGAAGCGTCGATACAAAGCCGCACTATAAGACGGAACACAAGTCTTCTTCACTTGACTGTCTTCGCCAAAAAACTCGGGACATGCCTGTCGGACCAACTGTCTGACCTTCAGCCCATAGTCCTGAGCTGAGAGACTCCCTTTCGTCAGGGTAGACAGAGTCTGCGCCGCTTGATCCGCCGATCTGCCCGTGCCCCCGAAATGAGAGCCGAGCTGTGCTTTAATAGCTGACATTGACAGCTTGTCACCGCAGTCCTCGATGCCAGTGTCTGGCGTAACTGACTCGTGAGGAGGGCATGCAGTCAGAGGAGGCGACCAACACGGTGACCGCTCGCCGTGTCAGCTGGCACAGCCCTGACAGCCCGGGGCGTCAGCCGGCGCTGGGTCGGTGGCAACGGAGGCGATGGTGGGTGATCTGGGTGAGAGCATAGGCAGGGCAGAGGGGACCGGTCCGCCGCGCGTGACATCAGGTGATCTGGGTGAGGGCTGAGAGACTCCCCTTCGTCAGGGTAGACAGATTCTGCGCCGCTTGATCCGCCGATCTGCCCGTGCCACCGAAATGAGCGCCGAGCTGTGCGTTAATGGCTGACATTGACAGCTTGTCACCGAAGTCCTCGATGCCATTGATCACACAGAGAGCTTGACCCTGGCATTTAGCTGCAATAATCACACACAGCTGGTCATCTGTGAGCTTTCCCAATGTCGCCAATCTCGAACACTGCTTGAGAAAATTGCCAGGCGGAGACGACCCATCGTAGATCGGGAAATCGCTCACCGATACCCCTATCTCCGCCATTTTGCCGCCGCAAGATTCACTGCAGAGCACACAGGTTCAAAACCCCGCTGCCACCATGTCACAGTTGTACCGGCCTGCCCACGTCCGTACACAACAGGCGACCGTACATCACTGTATTCCCCGGCCGGCGGGTCAGGTCACTCGCCGGCCGGCCACCAGGGGCGCACTCAGGTGCACAATACGCCGGTGTAGACGGTGTAGGGGCGCACTCAGGTGTACCCAAACAGGGAAGGGTGACAGGCTACACGGACGAGGAGATCGGGGATGGCGTCATCTGTACCACGGGCGAGAACACGCTCGGCACACAGGACGCCTGTCAGGGCGACTCGGGCGGGCCAATGTTCCATAATAAGAATGGCGATTTTGCGCAGACGGGCATAGTGTACTGGGGCCCCGGCTGCGGTAACACAGACTACCCCGGCAGCAAATTCCCGAAGTATAATGACCATTCGCACTCGGAATTAGAGATGACGTCATAGCTGATGGGCTAGTCCATTATAACACCGGGGAGGTTGGCACCTCCCCGAATGGGATGCTGGGCCGCGACAATAATGGAAGCGATCGCTGTGTGTGATGCGCTTAACCTCGGTGCACACCATTTGACACATATAGTTTATTCTCGTTACAGCGCGGTCGTCTGGCAGAAGTGCATTTGATCTCCGTTTACATGTCAGATCGATAGGCAACAGGTCAGTAGGTAGGTACCTATATATTCGGCGTCTGTATTATATTTATATTGCTTTGTTTATTCTTCAAAACAGGCGGGCGACCAAAATAGCAAGTGTTATACAATTATTCCCTGAATATTTCGATAATACGTATTTATTTCGATCGCATGCGTAATATTCGAAGGTAAGGCCGTTGAATTTTAAATACAGAGTTGCAGGTTGTCTCAGTGGAGGTACGTGATCGGCAATATACCATGGTATGGGGATTTTCTGTTTTTATTCGGTACATACGTAATTTTCCACCCAGAGATTCCACGAAACGAGCACGGAGCAAGTCAGTTCAGTTGCCACGTGCGACAACCGTGTTTATAAAGCAGGAAACTCGTTGATAATTGAACATCGGTTTTCAATTACCTGTCGAGGCGCGCCAATAGAAGTAAATAGCAATTTTGAAAGACATGTATTTGTTCACGCACTACACTTGAACACCCCACCATGTACACGATATCGCACGATATCGTACATGGCAGGGTATGTAGGGAGACTGTGACGTCACTGTGACGTCACATCCAAGTGAATTCGACCAATCAAATGAATTGATGCGAATGGTCACTATACTTCGGGAATTTGCACCCCGGCATCTACACGCGAGTCTCCAAGTACACTGCGTTCGTGGCGCAGCACTGCCCCGAAGTGGTCCTGTGCTAGCTCCGGCGTGGTTGTCTGGAGGACGGAGGCCGGCGGCGGCGGGCGGCGGCGGCGGGCTGGATCGGCCGGACCGCCGCCGCCGGGGGAGTGCCGCTGACGCTGCCTACCGCTGTCCGGGGCTGGCGGCCGGCGGACAGTCTGCCCACCTCGTCATCGCCGTCCGACGACCCGCCGGCCACCGGATGAACCCCTCTGCTCTATATGGCACTCTGTAAATAGACAGCTTTACTATGTGCCAAGCATTACACATCTAAAAATATATGGCGGAGTGTACTGGTATGACAATATTCCCAGTGTAGCGAAATGGTCTTATAATGGGGCTGGACAGGTCAATATTCGTAAATTATGATAAGGAAATCAATTAACAGAGATGAAAGCAAAATTAAGAACGGTGAAATTAACCCAAAACACTACTGACAAAACAGTAAACACCACTGTAAAAAGTCGAGTTCTACATGTTTGTCATACGAGCGATATTTTTAGGAAAAAGGGGGAATATTATCAGCTTTGGTAAAAATACCAAACCCAGACAGAAGAAGCCAGAAGCCAGAAGAAGCTGGAAGAAGCTCTACGCACATGATATATTCACTACGCTAACCCTGTTTCGTTGTAACCGCCGGCTGCGCCTGCGAGCATCCAGCCACACGCCTTACAACCGACGCAGAGCCACAACACACAAACCACACACACATGCTTCGGACCGGGTGCCAGTTTATTCATAAGCGGTATAGTAGAGTGAAAAATATGTCGACGCACTTTCATCACAGTGTCTGCCGCTGCGGGTCACGATCCACAACCCCGACCTCCAGAGACAGGACGCGAAGGTCGCCCCTAACACGGCGGGGTTGCGGCTAACAGGTTATGGCTACACGATTGATACGCGTTACACCAGTTTTATAGGTACCTGCCGACCACGCGTTACTCACTTGACATCGGTGAACTGCGTGGTAGGTACATCCTGTCTGGTACATCATGGCAGGTTCAGGTTCAAGCACCGACCGAGGAGAGAGCACGCCAGCTTCATGGTGTGTGTGCGTGTGTGTGTGCGTGTGTGTGTGTGTGTGTGTGTGTGTGTGTGTGTGTGTGTGTGTGTGTGTGTGTGTGTGTGTGTGTGTGTGTGTGTGTGTGTGTGTGTGTGTGTGTGTGTGTGTGTGTGTGTGTGTGTGCATGTGCGTGTGCGTGTGCGTGTGCGTGTGCGTGTGCGTGTGCGTGTGCGTGTGCGTGTGCGTGTGCGTGTGCGTGCGCGTGCGCGTGCGTGTGTGTGTGTGTGTGTGTGTGTGTGTGTGCGTGTGTGTTCGTGTGCGTGTGCGTGTGTGTTCGTGTGCGTGTGCGTGTGCGTGTGCGTGCGCGTGCGCGTGCGCGTGCGCGTGCGCGTGCGCGTGCGCGTGCGCGTGCGCGTGCTCGAGCGCGTGCGCGTGCGCGTGTGCATGTGCGTGCGCGTGTGCGTGTGCGTGTGTGAGTATGTGTTTCTGTAATTATGTAACTGTGAGTGTGTTTCAGGGTTTTCGGTGGGATTGGGAGCAACGCTGAAGTGAGCCCACCACGTGTCTCAGCGTCAGGGACTTACCTAAGTTACTGCCACCTTCTAGGAGCGTCAAAGCTGACCTCTCAGCCGGCGGTTGAGAACCAATGGGAGCAGGATAAACTGGCAGCTGACATGATACAGGAAGGGAGCAACACTCGGGGGGGGGGGGGGAGCCGATACGATGGTTACATTCGGACCTTCTGTCGAAGATCGCATTGTAGCTCAAGCTGTATGGCACGTTACGTTGCATGCAGCGTTGCAATGCAACACATGCAATGAGATGTAACGTATTCAGCTTGAGATTATTTACCAGATGTGTCCCTTTCCACATTTTCGGCAAAAGAACTGTAGTAACTCATACTGGGTGATGCGTGTTGTCGGTGACGGCTAACAACATTGCTTTTCCTTTTAGTCAGCGCATAAAGGCTTCACTGTAGACATCCTGTGTACGATCGTGACGCTACCCCGTGTGGTGTCAGGCCCAGCCCTGTCCTATAGGTCCCCAGCGAAGGCCAGGGTAACAGTCCCAGTCAATACGTTTCCCTCAGTTTCTTTCCGCAAACAGTGACAGACCACAAGGCAGAGAGCAGCCGCATCGGGAGAATAAGTGATACATGGCGAGAGGGTTCAGTGACCGGTCCAGCAAAACGACTTACTCCTTCCAACAGGGACAGCTTTATCTCTCTCCGACACACACACGTACGCATTGCAGCGGCACCACGGCGCAATATGGGTAGACAGTGGACTCAGGTGATATATGACTGTCAGGGGACTAACAGCGGGAGACTGGCGCAGCGGCGCAGTCTCCGAGATCACACACACACGCGCAAGAGCATCGCACCGCTCCACAGCACCTCGAAAATCGCTCAGAAAATACCCGAACATAAACCTTTAATAGATAAGTCAACTGATAAATCAACGTACACAGTTTCACCCTCTCAGTTGATATTCGTGAAGGTAGCTGGTCAAGGGTTCATCATACAACAACAATGTCCAATGTCAGCAGTACAGCACACGGTACAAATACAGTGCTGCAATGCACGCGCACATCTCTGTAGCTATCATTTTGTCAAGGCTTCTCTGGCCCGGCTGCTCCCCTTGCCTGCCTCCCTCTGGTCATGTTGGCTGCTCCCCCTTTGTCAGGTGACCGTTTGTGTGAGCAAAGTTTACCCAACAGCGCCACGTCCCAGCGAGACCGGCACTCTTCGTACGGCGCCAGGGCAGCCTCGCACACCGGTGCTGCCATCTCTCCGGCCGCAGTGGAAACACTAGTGCGCAGCCGAAGTGGCGCCACCAGCCAGTCAGTGTCTGCCTCGTCGCTAGAGGTCGAAGGGACTGAGTCGGTGCTGGAGTCCTCGTGTCATACGATGGTGCCCTGAAACCGTGACACGGTCACTCGTGAGATGAAGTTCGGAATGAGTATGGGGCAAGGTCATATAGCCGGCGGATGGCGGGGAGAATAATCACATAGCCACAATTTGGTATACTTGTCATACACGGTTTCCTAAGGACTGCTAGTCTGCTGTTACTCTGAAATTTGAACCTCTGATGATGGCGGGTAATACACTTACATCTGATGATGGCGGGTAATACACATACATCTGATGATGGCGTGTAATACACATACATCTGATGATGGCGGGTAATACACATAATCTGATGATGGCGGGTAATACACATATATCTGATGATGGCGGGTAATACACATACATCTGATGATGGCGGGTAATACACATACATCTGATGATGGCGGGTAATACACATACATCTGATGATGGCGGGTAATACACATACATCTGATGATGGCGGGTAATACACATACATCTGTTGATGGCGGGTAATACACATGCATCTGATGATGGCGGGTAATACACATACATCTGATGATGGCGGGTAATACACATACGTCTGATGATGGCGGGTAATACACATATATCTGATGATGGCGGGTAATACACATACATCTGATGATGGCGGGTAATACACATACATCTGATGATGGCGGGTAATACACATACATCTGATGATGGCGGGTAATACACATACATCTGATGATGGCGGGTAATACACATACATCTGATGATGGCGGGTAATACACATACATCTGATGATGGCGGGTAATACACATACATCTGATGATGGCGGGTAATACACATGCATCTGATGATGGCGGGTAATACACATACATCTGATGATGGCGGGTAATACACATACATCTGATGATGGCGGGTAATACACATACATCTGATGATGGCGGGTAATACACATACATCTGATGATGGCGGGTAATACACATACATCTGATGATGGCGGGTAATACACATACATCTGATGATGGCGGGTAATACACATGCATCTGATGATGGCGGGTAATACACATACATCTGATGATGGCGGGTAATACACATACATCTGATGATGGCGGGTAATACACATACATCTGATGATGGCGGGTAATACACATACATCTGATGATGGCGGGTAATACACATGCATCTGATGATGGCGGGTAATACACATACATCTGATGATGGCGGGTAATACACATACATCTGATGATGGCGGGGAATACACATACATCTGATGATGGCGGGTAATACACATGCATCTGATGATGGCGGGTAATACACATACATCTGATGATGGCGGGTAATACACATACATCTGATGATGGCGGGTAATACACATACATCTGATGATGGCGGGTAATACACATACATCTGATGATGGCGGGTAATACACATGCATCTGATGATGGCGGGTAATACACATACATCTGATGATGGCGGGTAATACACATGCATCTGATGATGGCGGGTAATACACATACATCTGATGATGGCGGGTAATACACATGCATCTGATGATGGCGGGTAATACACATAATCTGATGATGGCGGGTAATACACATACATCTGATGATGGCGGGTAATACACATACATATGATGATGGCGGGTAATACACATGCATCTGATGATGGCGGGTAATACACATACATCTGATGATGGCGGGTAATACACATGCATCTGATGATGGCGGGTAATACACATACATCTGATGATGGCGGGTAATACACATACATCTGATGATGGCGGGTAATACACATACATCTGATGATGGCGGGTAATACACATACATCTGATGATGGCGGGTAATACACATGCATCTGATGATGGCGGGTAATACACATACATCTGATGATGGCGGGTAATACACATGCATCTGATGATGGCGGGTAATACACATACATCTGATGATGGCGGGTAATACACATGCATCTGATGATGGCGGGTAATACACATAATCTGATGATGGCGGGTAATACACATACATCTGATGATGGCGGGTAATACACATACATATGATGATGGCGGGTAATACACATGCATCTGATGATGGCGAGTAATACACATACATCTGATGATGGCGGGTAATACACATGCATCTGATGATGGCGGGGAATACACATACATCTGATTATGGCGGGTAATACACATACATCTGATGATGGCGGGTAATACACATATATCTGATGATGGCGGGTAATACACATATATCTGATGATGGCGGGTAATACACATATATCTGATGATGGCGGGTAATACACATATATCTGATGATGGCGGGTAATACACATAATCTGATGATGGCGGGTAATACACATGCATCTGATGATGGCGGGTAATACACATACATCTGATGATGGCGGGTAATACACATACATCTGATGATGGCGGGTAATACACATACATCTGATGATGGCGGGGAATACACATACATCTGATGATGGCGGGTAATACACATACATCTGATGATGGCGGGTAATACACATACATCTGATGATGGCGGGTAATACACATACATCTGATGATGGCGGGGAATACACACACATCTGATGATGGCGGGTAATACACATGCATCTGATGATGGCGGGTAATACACATAATCTGATGATGGCGGGTAATACACATGCATCTGATGATGGCGGGTAATACACATACATCTGATGATGGCGGGTAATACACAGGCATCTGATGATGGCGGGTAATACACACACATCTGATGATGGCGGGTAATACACATGCATCTGATGATGGCGGGTAATACACATACATCTGATTATGGCGGGTAATACACATACATCTGATGATGGCGGGTAATACACATGCATCTGATGATGGCGGGTAATACACATACATCTGATGATGGCGGGTAATACACATACATCTGATGATGGCGGGTACCTATCCCAGTATCCCCGTTTCTTTTTCAATGTGATCACATTATCGAAAAGAGCGTTGCTTATATGTTTATATATTTGGCGGCATGGTTTGCGTGGGGGGCATTGGGTTCAGACTTCAGAGTATAATGCTGGGAGGAGCTTGTTGCGAGTACCCTGAACCCACAACCGATATCAGTTCGATATCGATTCGATAGTGATGCGATATCAGTTCAACCGGTAATGTTTCCCTCTGCGATTTACCAAACAGGAACACGGGTGGATCTTATACTTGCCCCACAACGTGCGACACGGTCGCCCGTGTCGGTTGACCCTTTCACCGGCCAACTGCCACTTGACCTCACTTGACCTCACTTGACCTCACCTATCAGAGCATCACAGAACCTTTCTACCGGGGCTCGAACCCGGCACCAACGGGTTATCAGCTCAAGAACTTATCCCCTCGGCCACGGGGATGGCAATTATGTCTACTTATATTCCTGTCCCTAGGTGGCACTAGTAGTAAGCGCCTGAAGTTATGCTGTACCGCATAGCTTGAAGCCGAAAACTGCGGTCTGCGCAATGGGGGGAGGAGGCAACGAGTCATTCTGGTCATGAAAAGGTGGTTACCATACCCTTGGCGCTGAGCACCACTGCTCTACTCTCAAATATAACAATGTGTTATGTTACGTTAATGTATTGGTCACAATGGTAAACAATTGATCGCAAGAAACGAACAGCTAGTATAGCTAATGGAACATATTTGGCGATGTACCGGAATAGAAATGCTTTTTAGAAAACAACTGGAAGGTTTGTAATGCATTGAGATGTTATTTTGTATTCGTCTGCAATGGCGACCGTCCCATTGGTGGTGAAGAAACGATGCAGGTTACACGATAGTTTTTGTCTGCGATAATGAGTATAACGACCGGTAGCCTTTGTTCCATCTTCCCTAGAAACTTTCGTTTGCAAAACGTCGTTAGGGTGAGCGACATATTCGCTAACTTTCTACCAATTATGCATTTTGAAACAATTAAGACCAGAGTCGTTTGCTTTAGCTCCCATGCTTTACCTATCGCTTCTAGCGTCCTCTTTTGCGATTTAGAGTCACGTAATTCATTTGTCATGAGTCACATTTAGAAAACCACGTCACATCTGTTTTCTTTAGGTCCGATGGAGGCCTAGAGCGGACTTTAGCAACCCATTATCAAAGCCAAACCTAATCAGCCACTGTTTCGCCTGTTATGTGTGACCCTGTCGAGAACGTCTCATCAGAGCCGAAACAGATGAAGAGAAAGTGTTTAGAAGTTGCTTCGGACCAAACCAGACCGAGCTTGACACTGCGCTCCTCCGTTCCCAGGCTGTGCACAGTTGGCCACACGCTTAAAGGCTTCGTTTTGTTAAAGGCTTCGCTTACAAGTTCAGAGGTGAAAAATAAACAAAAACCTTATATACTATTACGGAAACATGCATTCGTGCTACGAAAAACAACACACATCGGTTACCTGCCTACTGAATATTTCCGAGAGCCACATGTCTGAGGGCTTTCGATTTATAAACACATGATGTCTACTGTTAATCGCAGCATGACTTCAAAGGTTTCCGTGATGGTTTAGCATTCATTTGTCATTTTCGTCCCTGAGCAAGCCCGCGGTAAACGAGAAAGGCACGGCCTGTGCGCTCCTAAGTAAGACAAAACCTGCCTGTAGGGGGTCCTAATTGGCTCCGAGTCTTCTTCCGGGTAGACGAATGCAGACCACAGGAGGCTATAATTCTGATCAATAACCTCAGCGCTAGGTGAGCATTGTGCCGACTCTTTGGCGAATTTGTGCCGACTGTGTGCCGAATATGTGCAGGTATGGTGCAAACTGGGTGCGAAGTTTGTACATATAGACTCGATCAACAGTTTGTTCGAACTACGTGCACAGTGAGGGTCCCGCAGCCCGGCCCGTACACAGTGAGGGTCCCCCGTCCCGTGCACAGTGAGGGTCCCGCGGCCCGTGCACAGTGAGGGTCCCCCGTCCCGTGCACAGTGAGGGTCCCCCGTCCTGTGCACAGTGAGGGTCCCCCGTCCCGGGCACAGTGAGGGTCCCCCGTCCCGTACACAGTGAGGGTCCCCCGTCCCGTGCACAGTGAGGGTCCCGCGGCCCATCCCGTGCACAGTGAGGGTCCCGCAGCCCGGCCCGTGCACAGTGAGGGTCCCCCGTCCCGTGCACAGTGAGGGTCCCGCGGCCCGTGCACAGTGAGGGTCCCCCGTCCTGTGCACAGTGAGGGTCCCGCGGCCCGTGCACAGTGAGGGTCCCCCGTCCCGTGCACAGTGAGGGTCCCCCGTCCCGTGCACAGTGAGGGTCCCGCGGTCCGTCCCGTGCACAGTGAGGGTCCCGCGGTCCGTGCACAGTGAGGGTCCCGCAGCCCGGCCCGTGCACAGTGAGGGTCCCGCGGCCCGGCCCGTGCACAGTGAGGATCCCGCAGCCCGGGCCCTGCACAGTGAGGGTCCCCCGTCCCGTGCACAGTGAGGGTCCCCGTCCCGTGGACAGTGAGGGTCCCCCGTCCCGTGCACAGTGAGGGTCCCCCGTCCCCTGCACAGTGAGAGTCCCGCGGCCCGTCCCGTGCACAGTGAGGGTCCCGCGGCCCGGCCCGTGCACAGTGAGGGTCCCCGTCCCCTGCACAGTGAGGGTCCCGCGGCCCGGCCCGTGCACAGTGAGGGTCCCCCGTCCCGTGCACAGTGAGGGTCCCCCGTCCCCTGCACAGTGAGGGTCCCCCGTCCCGTGCACAGTGAGGATCCCCGGCCCGGCCCGTGCACAGTGAGGGTCCCGCGGCCCGGCCCGTACACAGTGAGGGTCCCGCAGCCCGGCCCGTGCACAGTGAGGGTCCCCGTCCCGTGCACAGTGAGGGTCCCGCGGCCCGGCCCGTGCACAGTGAGGGTCCCCGTCCCGTGCACAGTGAGGGTCCCGCGGCCCGTGCACAGTGAGGGTCCCCCGTCCCGTGCACAGTGAGGGTCCCCGTCCCGTGCACAGTGAGGGTCCCCGTCCCGTGCACAGTGAGGGTCCCCCGTCCCGTGCACAGTGAGGGTCCCCCGTCCCGTGCACAGTGAGGGTCCCCCGGCCCGTGCACAGTGAGGGTCCCCGTCCCGTGCACAGTGAGGGTCCCGCGGCCCGTGCACAGTGAGGGTCCCCCGTCCCGTGCACAGTGAGGGTCCCGCGGCCCGGCCCGTGCACAGTGAGGGTCCTGCGGTCCGTGCAGAAATGGCGTCTGAAAAGAGCCGCTGCGTTTTACGAGTGAATCATATGCTTTGCGCTAACTCAGAGTGTATAATCATTCAAGCTGCGCCGTGTGGGGCTACCACCTCCTACATGTATTCTCTGTGACAAAGGAATGAGAAATATAACATACATTATTATAATTTCACAAGGATTCGAATTCTTCCATGGGTTGATGGAAGACTTCGAACTCTGTATCGACTGCGTTTGGGCTTGCACGGTTATGGTTACCAAGTTTCGTCATTATGTCAAAATTTGCCTGTATTCATTTTTATGGACTTAACCCTCGCCAGTGCAGCATCCGATACCTACGTGACCGTGCGGGGGGGGGGGGGTGGTAGTGGTATACCCCGTGTGGAGTTTCGCCCCTAATTGAGCTTCGATTCAAAGACGAGTGTATTGCTTATGATGAGAGGAAGCCGTTGGCACCCGAGTTTAAGGTCCTGGGTCATTAGGTGACCTCTGACGTCATGTCAATCACCCGGATGTCATCCATATCGTGCATGTGTTTGAAGATATTGAATTATAATTGAGCTACAATCGTGAATGAGCATATAATTATGCAAAATGGGTGCCAAATTTGAAATAAGCGTCACAAAATGTCCTAGAAGCTACCAAAGTCCAAAAAGGTCATATCAGGTCATCGGAGGTCAGGGACCTCGTTTGACCTGTGAAAGTGCATGACCACAGTGGGACATATAATTATGTAAAATGGATGCCAAATTTGAAATCTGCGTCACAAAAAGTCCTAGAAACTGCCAGAGGCCACACAAGTCATCTCTGGTCATCGGAGGTCAATGACCTCCATTGACCTCTGAGTCACGATCTCAGTGGAAACCATAAATGCCACCTTTTAACACCTGTGCATATGCTCCTGAACAATAAACACTCAGAAACTTCACAAGTTACAGGCATCGATACTATGGGATGCCAATTGCGTCTGACATGACCTTGAGAAACAGGTCATAGGTGACGGGTAATGTGGGTTAGAAGTTTGACATTTTCAGAGTATATGTGCAATTGTTTAAAAGTAGGGTACTGAAGAAAAACCATCGTAATTGGTCAATAAATTCGCTAGTTATTCCCGAAAAAAAACAAGGGGAGGGGTAGCACCCCCTACACTGGCGAGGGTTAAGACGATACAAATTGCACCAGTACCATTAACGCGTAACGCATACCATAGTACCATTAACGCGCTAACGCATACCATAGTACCATTAACGCGCTAACGCATACCATAGTACCATTAACGCGCTAACGCATACCATAGTACCATTAACGCGCTAACGCATACCATAGTACCATTAACGCGCTAACGCATACCATAGTACCATTAACGCGCTAACGCATACCATAGTACCATTAACGCGCTAACGCATACCATAGTACCATTAACGCGCTAACGCATACCATAGTACCATTACCGCGTAACGCATACCATAGTACCATTAACGCGCTAACGCATACCATAGTACTATTAACGCGCTAACGCATACCATAGTACCATTAACGCGCTAACACATACCATAGTACCATTAACGCGTAACGCATACCATAGTACCATTAACGCGCTAACGCATACCATAGTACCATTAACGCGCTAACGCATACCATAGTACCATTAACGCGTAACGCATACCATAGTACCATTAACGCGCTAACGCATACCATAGTACCTTTAACGCGCTAACGCATACCATAGTACCAATAACGCGCTAACGCATACCATAGTACCATTAACGCGCTAACACATACCATAGTACCATTAACGCGTAACGCATACCATAGTACCATTAACGCGTAACGCATACCATAGTACCATTAACGCGCTAACGCATACCATAGTACCATTAACGCGTAACGCATACCATAGTACCATTAACGCGCTAACGCATACCATAGTACCATTAACGCGCTAACGCATACCATAGTACCATTAACGCGTAACGCATTCCATAGTACCATTAACGCGCTAACGCATACCATAGTACCATTAACGCGCTAACGCATACCATAGTACCATTAACGCGCTAACGCATACCATAGTACCATTAACGCGCTAACGCATACCATAGTACCATTAACGCGCTAACGCATACCATAGTACCATTAACGCGCTAACGCATACCATAGTACCATTAACGCGCTAACGCATACCATAGTACCATTAACGCGCTAACGCATACCATAGTACCATTAACGCGCTAACGCATACCATAGTACCATTAACGCGCTAACGCATACCATAGTACCATTAACGCGTAACGCATACCATAGTACCATTAACGCGCTAACGCATACCATAGTACCATTAACGCGCTAACGCATACCATAGTACCATTAACGCGTAACGCATACCATAGTACCATTAACGCGCTAACGCATACCATAGTACCATTAACGCGCTAACGCATACCATAGTACCATTAACGCGCTAACGCATACCATAGTACCATTAACGCGCTAACGCATACCATAGTACCATTAACGCGCTAACGCATACCATAGTACCATTAACGCGTAACGCATACCATAGTACCATTAACGCGTAACACATACCATAGTACCATTAACGCGTAACGCATACCATAGTACCATTAACGCGCTAACGCATACCATAGTACCATTAACGCGCTAACGCATACCATAGTACCATTAACGCGTAACGCATACCATAGTACCATTAACGCGCTAACGCATACCATAGTACCATTAACGCGTAACGCATACCATAGTACCATTAACGCGCTAACGCATACCATAGTACCATTAACGCGTAACGCATACCATAGTACCATTAACGCGTAACGCATACCATAGTACCATTAACGCGCTAACGCATACCATAGTACCATTAACGCGCTAACGCATACCATAGTACCATTAACGCGTAACGCATACCATAGTACCATTAACGCGCTAACGCATACCATAGTACCATTAACGCGCTAACGCATACCATAGTACCATTAACGCGCTAACGCCTACCATAGTACCATTAACGCGCTAACGCATACCATAGTACCATTAACGCGCTAACGCATACCATAGTACCATTAACGCGCCAACGCATACCATAGTACCATTAACGCGCTAACGCATACCATAGTACCATTAACGCGTAACGCATACCATAGTACCATTAACGCGCTAACGCATACCATAGTACCATTAACGCGTAACGCATACCATAGTACCATTAACGCGCTAACGCCTACCATAGTACCATTAACGCGTAACGCATACCATAGTACCATTAACGCGTAACGCATACCATAGTACCATTAACGCGTAACGCATACCATAGTACCATTAACGCGCTAACGCATACCATAGTACCATTAACGCGCTAACGCATACCATAGTACCATTAACGCGCTAACGCATACCATAGTACCATTAACGCGCTAACGCATACCATAGTACCATTAACGCGCTAACGCATACCATAGTACCATTAACGCGCTAACGCATACCATAGTACCATTAACGCGCTAACGCATACCATAGTACCATTAACGCGCCAACGCATACCATAGTATCATTAACGCGCTAACGCATACCATAGTACCATTAACGCGTAACGCATACCATAGTACCATTAACGCGCTAACGCATACCATAGTACCATTAACGCGCTAACGCATACCATAGTACCATTAACGCGTAACGCATACCATAGTACCATTAACGCGCTAACGCATACCATAGTACCATTAACGCGCTAACGCATACCATAGTACCATTAACGCGCTAACGCATACCATAGTACCATTAACGCGCTAACGCATACCATAGTACCATTAACGCGCTAACGCATACCATAGTACCATTAACGCGCTAACGCATTCCATAGTACCATTAACGCGTAACGCATGGTCTAATCCTAGGCGGCCCGTGGTAATATGGCCCAGTGGGGCGCTCTCACTAGGCAATACTATAGGTGCTATCAAAAAAGGCAGAAGTGACTTTTACTATTGATTATTGATTTAGTTGGGTTAAAATGCTGCTTAACCTGCTCTGATTCCTTCGCGCCTTTCCTCAGCCATGGGATGAAAGAAAAGGGATGCATTGGGGCAAAAAAAGCGTTGACCGGACGACCATCCGTGGTCTCACGCAGTGTCCTTTCTATCAGGGTGAAGCTGTGGGCCCAAGTCATGCAGGCGGTCATCACTCCCAGGAGGAGGCTCTTTGGCCACTTCATATCCGGTGGCCGGCGGCCACCAGCCCCGGGGACACGTGGGCGTGACAGAGGATCGAAGACAGGCCGTCAGGGGGGGGGGGGGGGTGAAAGGGATCTGTGCTATTGATGCGTCATGTGAGCTTTTACTCGGAGAAGATCAATCGGAGATTCGGCATGGTCGGTCATATAACTTAGCATATGGCATCAGCACGTCATATCTAAGCCCAATTATGTGTAGTTCTTTGAGTGGGCATGCCAATTATTGTGAATCGACAACAATGGACCTATTGCAAATATCGTCACCATTGTCATTCAGAGGTCATTGAATTGGTTCCATGATCTCCTTGGATGAAATGCCGGAGGACTTCTACTTTTGTATATATAACCTAAGAAGAATACTAGCTCTTCAACGATACAAAACGAACCTCTTAGAATTACGTCAGACGATGATGAGTGTATAATTGTGTCCCAGATCAAGTCTGTTCTGACAGCAGTCATCGATTACAGGTACGCCACGTCATCTGAGGCGGCATGCAACACTAGGCGAAATAAGCCTCTGCTGGTAGTGTGCAGTGGTGCTTAGGTGCGTCTGAGTAACAACTCGTGACAACTTCTACAGTGACCGGAGACAACTCAGTGTTGTCACTGCCAGGGGCGAGAAAGGCACGAATATTTACCAAACGATGTTTCAGCTAATCCCATGACAACTACGCAGAAGGCTGTTCATCAATTTCTAGCCCTTTTGACCTGGGGTCCTCGACAGCCTTCGAAAGGTTCTGTCGGTTACATATCGTAAGACATGTAACCGACAGAACCTGACATGTAACAGACATGTACCCTCAATCGTTTAGCAAACTTCATTCCATTCCTCACCTCTGGCCGCTACCATCCTGTCCATCCAAACACCACTACAACACACCTATCACCTCCCCATCACCCGCACTCACACGGTCACACGGTCACACGGTCACCAACAAACCTCGAGATGTATGCTCGGGATGGACGAATCGGAGCCGGAGCACATGCCTGCCGTGGCGACATGATGCTCCTCCGGCGGCGTCACCTTCAGGCCGATGCTGTCCGTGACTGGCATCTGGATCCTCCTCTCCCGCAGGGTCGGGTTCAGAGGCGGGAGGCACTCTCCGGAGCATCCCAGCTCCTCCAGACTGGAGATCTTGCGGGTGTTCTCGTACAGGCTGAGGCGCAGCGAGTTGGAGCGCTGCACAGGCAGAGCGCGAGGCGGCTGAGTGTCGGCGGTGCAGTGCCGGGCCGGGACCGGGGCCGGGCCGGGCCGGGGATGGGCCGGGGGCGGGGCAGAGGATGTCCAACAGGCGAGGGCAGAGGTACGTGAGATACGGGAACCAACACGGGTGCAGGACCAGGCGGTGGTGGGCATCTGCGGATTATAAACATAACGTTAGGTACTTAGGCAAAGCGTTGACGTAGTTGCAACAAAACCAAGATAAGACCAACATCCCAGTGGAAAAGGAAAGGGCATGGTTCATTACTTGCAGGATATTCATAAGTGCGTTTTACAAGCAATGCACGCACAGATCGATGGTTCTTAGAATGGTTAATTAAACAGCCTTAGTGCACAGGCAAATGGCGAGTTATTGCTTAATTATTGCACTGGCGAAGGACAGCGTGGGTTAGGCATATATCAGGGATGGAGGGAAACACAGGCCCTATGTTAGTAGTCCGTGCTGGTCTAGAAACAGCATAACCTGTTAAAGGCTAGCTCTACATTGGAAGAACGGTTAAACTCGGCGTCAGGCCGCGGGAACACACATGGTCGGCCCTACGGGTGCTCATATACACGCCAAAGCATAGCGTTCGTCACAGCCCAGCAGTCAGAGAGCGTATTAGGGATCGTGCTCAGTTACTTCGAACGTAATCTTCCCCGGAGGAGGCTGAAACAGGACATTCGTGACCGTTAGAGGCAAGGAAGGCTTCAGCCACGCGAGCTCAGAGACAGAGTGCTCTGCAGGAAACAAAATGCTCAAGTTGGGCGCAATTTTGGACTTACTGAACAGATAAGCAGCCCATTGCTATGAATGTTTGCTCAGTAGCCGCTATGTAACAAACAACCTTTGGGATTTCAACCGTTAAAAATGGAAATGGAAATTTTAAGGTATTTAAATTTATATTTGTCCAAACTGAAACAGAGTTTTAATTTTGATTTGAGTATGATCTATTTCAAATGAAATGGCAACACAATTTGACTCATTTGTATTCGAAAATGACTTATTTTTTAACTAATATTAGAACGGTGTATATCAAATGCTTCAATAATTAATATGTTTCTTCACTGGGTGCTCCAGATTCTCGCAGCTTCCAATGACTAAAAAACAAAACCAAGGTCAGCCAGTCACACCTCCCAAAATATTTCCAAAACAACGGCACCCCGCGCAAAGCGCATCCCACCATTCAAACCACTAACAACCCCCCCCCCCCCCCCCCCCCGCCCTCCCACTGGCGGATCCAGCCACTCCGTTTGCGAGAGGCCAAAGATGCAGGCACTGGCGAATCTAGAGTTCGAGTATGGAGGGCTAAAATTTCGCCCCGTTTTATCGGCGAAAAGTTGTCGACTAGTGGGGGAGGGGGGGGGGGGGGATACTTGTATTAGTATTACATGTCCCCCATGTTCCTTTGGGAGGGAGCATTTGACCCCTCTTCAATGACGGATCTAGGGTTCGAGTTTGGGGAGGCTAAAATTTGCGTTTCGAAGTTGTTAAAGGGGAGGAGGGGGGGGGGGGGGGTGGCGTCGGATCGTCAACGCCGAAAAGTCGTTGACTGGGTGAGGGTGTGTGTGTGTGGGGGGGGGGGGGGGGGGGGGGGTCGGCTCCTCAGAGCCAAGGCCCTATAACCAGTAAAACCATCAGGGTTTGTTTTAACCGTCTCCTGCGGCCAGTGGATGACGTCATTGGGATGGCAACTTAGTCGCCGCCGTCCACGCTCTATGTAATGGACGATAGTCTGGCATCGTTTTCGGCGGCTTTTAACCATGCTTTTATGTTGGATATGATGTAGAAAGGTGCGATGTGGTCTGGCAATGGCAAATCTAGACCGTCTGCCACTCTTACTGCAAAGCCTGGCCGGAATCCCTCGTGTCTGACCGAGCGTATTAACCCGCGCCGTGCCGGGGTTGGGAGCGTTTAGACGCCTCCCTAAGGGTTTTCGGGAATAGCGGGAAAACGGCGTCGCGCAGCGCCGCCTTTTTCGGCACAGATGTTTGGGCATCAATTACCCACATTGTGTGAAATTTTAAACCTCGGGTCATATCAGGTCAGGTTACCAGGCCAGGTTACGTGACCCCACCTCCAAAGTCGTTTGTGGTCGTACCTCAGCCACAGTTTTTGGCCGATCGGTTTCAAACTTACAGGATTTCATGAGGTCATAAGTACCTATTATTCTATATCTCGAATTTGTGTATATCTGTGACCGAAGATCGGGTCAATTTCGTGACCTCCCCATTACAAGTTAATGGGGAAATATGCAAATGCTTCTTATTCCGAGGATACGCTTGATATCAGTCCAATTCCTCCTGGATAATGTTAGCATAGGCCATTCTTGATGAACCATGGGTACAATTTTTGTTCAGTAACCTCTACAGGGTCGGCAGAGGTAATCTGAGTTCACCAACACTTTTGTGTCAATAACTCTCGACAGAATAAATATAGAGAAGTGAAACTGGTACCAATATGTTTGTGTCGTCGAGGCACGTCTTTCAAGATGTGAGTAGTCACTTCACCTTGGCCTGAGTTCAAATTTATGAGTTGACCTAACCTGGTTTGCATGAATATGATTCGAAGCGCCTTGATGCGACACACATGATGGAGTCACAATTATAGCCGTATCTTTATTAGGCAAAAAGTTATTTGCGAAACACAGTTTGACAAAAAATAGCCTTTTGGCCTTTGGTGACCTCTGGAGCCTAAACTATTGACCTGAGATAAAATTTGAGGGCACTAATGGCGATTTAATTGTTTAATAGGTTTCGATTGCGTTTTATTTGTTTGCTCCTAGCTTTCATAGTTCCCGAGATATTTGGGGGTTTCTGGAGCAAAGTCCTTAAACTGGCAAATCTGACATTTGATGACATCTGGTGACCTCAATATTGACCTGAGACAAAAAATAACCCAATAGTTTCGAAATGATTTTTGACGAGCTATCAAACAGTATTTTTGGATTCCATCTACTTTTTATAGGAGCCGAGTTAGAAGGGGGTGTTTCAGAACTAATCAGATTTTGCCATGCCAATGACGTCTCATTGGCAGCATTTGGTAGCAATTGATTTACCTATGGTCCACTTTAGGGATGACACCCCCTGCTCACCGCGATCTTTTTTGGTTGTGGTTGCCTAGATTGGTACTTGTGCTGGGCGGTTTGGGGGAGGCCAAAACATAGTTTGGCTTTACGACTTGAGCGTTTGGGGGAGGCCATGGCCTCGGTGCCCCCCCCCCCCCTGGATCCGCCAGTGCCCCCTCTCCTCCCCTACTCGGCCCTGTACTTGGCAGTCGATGCATACCTTCATCAGAATATCGTCCACCCTGAGTGAGCTGGAGCGCGCCCTCTGGTGGCGCGGCGGGTTCTGGTGCGGGCTGTCCGGCAGACTCAGAGAGTTGCTCTTGGCCACCGTGTTGCGCGAGCACGCGCTGCCCCGCCGCCGCGGGTCGCACATGGAGATGTTGGACTTCCGGCGGCTGTTGTGCCGCTCGAAAGTCTTCTGAGCCGAGAACGGACTCGGCCGGATCAGGTAGCTGTCAGGAAGAGACGAGACGTGTGACGTGTGACGTGTGACGTGTGACGTGTGACGTGTGACGTATGACGTGTGACGTGCGACGTGCGACGTGTGACGTGTGACGTGTGACGAGTGACGTATGACGTATGACGTGTGACGTGTGAAGTGTGACGTGTGACGTGTGACGTGTGACGTGTGACGTGTGACGAGTGACGTATGACGTGTGACGCTATGAGACGCTACGTGTGACGTGTGACGTGACCTCGTGCGACGGTGTGACATGTGACCGTGTTACGTGTGACGTGTGACGTGTGACGTGTGACGTGTGACGTGTGACGTGTGACGTGTGACGTGTGACGTGTGACGTGCGACGTGTGACGAGTGAACACGGTGTGACGTGTAACGTGTGACGTGTTACGTGTGACGTGTGACGTGTGACGTGTGACGTGTGACGTGTGACGTGGGACATGTGAGCACGGTGTGACGTGTGACGTGTGACGTGTGCCGTGTGACGTGTGACGTGTGAGCACGGTGTGATGTGTGATGTGTGCCGTGTGAGCATGGTGTGACGTATGACGTATGAGCACGGTGTGACGTGTGAGCACGGGGTGACGTGTGACATGTGACGTGTGACGTGTGACGTGTGACGTGTAGCGTGTGAGTACGGTGTTACGTGTGACGTGTGACGAGTGGCGTGTGAGCACGGTGTGACGTGTGACGTGTGAGCACGGTGTGACGTGTGACGTGTGAGCCACGGTGTGACGTGTGACGTGTGACGTGTGACGTGTAGCGTGTGAGTACGGTGTTACGTGTGACGTGTGACGTGTGACGTGTGAGCCACGGTGTGACATGTGACGTGTGAGCACGGTGTGACGTGTGACGTGTGACGTGTGACGTGTGAGCCACGGTGTGACGTGTGACGTGTGAGCCACGGTGTGACGTGTGACGTGTGAGCACGGTGTGACGTGTGACGTGTGAGCACGGTGTGACGTGTGACGTGTGACATGTGACGTGTGACGTGTTACGTGTGAGCACGGTACTGACGTACTAATGGAAAATATATTCGGGGGGGGGGGGGGTGAAGACGGGGGTTTAGAAGTAGGTCATGCATTGCACATGCTTCCAACTAGACGCAAAGGACTGATTGTATGATGCGAATGCCTTTTCTTTTCCCACGTTTTAGAATAATAAACAAGCACCATTCGGAGAAAATCCTTCATCTTACGCTATCTTACGCCTCCGTTGTCTCCCGGGAAAGTGTCTGTAGGCTCGATGCAAAGAGCAGACACGGTTGGCTTTCTGTAGCCAAAGCGAGAGGAGAATGCACGAGATGGAAAACTGAACGGTTTTCGTATTCACTGACTGAACCTAGACCGCAAACCACCCATATACTGATATAAGTACAAATCTGATTTCAAAGGCAACTTCGAAACACAGCTTATATCTCATTTAGAATACTGTCACGAACACATACAACTGACCTCAAATCCAAGTTCGAAATAAAGCCCAAGGTCATGAATCAGCAGTGAGCACGTCGTAACGTTCACGTTCCACTGTAATGACCTCGTATTTGACCA
>JAXIVJ010008388.1:32500-35000 GCA_036785665.1 Chirona hameri
AAATTATTCTCCCCCGGTTCACGTCATCACAACCTGACCAATCAGCGTCGAGCTTGCTCAAGACTGATTGGTCAATACTAGCTGATAGCCAAATATAGCTTATGAGCAGATCCGATAAACACGGCCAAGATTCTGGAAGCTGCTCGCGGTTGTCACACTTTTTACCAATGTTGATGGAGCGGAGCACACCCCTTGGGTCAGACACTCAGTGACTCTCAAACTTTTCCATCTAACCGTGGTCGAGCCGGGTGGCGCCCCCCATCGCAGTGCACAGATACTTTCAAGAGAGACGTACAGTAGCGTAAGATGCCGAGGTCGGAAGGCGTTGACTAGATTTGAGACACTTACGAGGTCTGATGCGCTCTCCGACGTGTCCGTGGTGCGGTAGATGCCGATGGGAATCTCACAAGTGGTGGAGCACAGCTTCTGGTACAGACGACCGTACGTGCGGATCCACATGTCGCCCGGCAGAATTCGCATCTGTCGCACAACAAACATACATAGTCATATGACGCGAAACACACACACACACACACACACACACACACACACACACACACACACACACACGCACGCGCACGCGCACGCGCACACGCACGCGCACGCGCACGCGCACACGCACACGCACACGCACACGCACACGCACACGCACACGCACACGCACACGCACACGCACACGCACACGCACACGCACACGCACACGCACACGCACACGCACACGCACACGCACACGCACACGCACACGCACACGCACACGCACACGCACACGCACACGCACACGCACACGCACACGCACACGCACACGCGCACACACACACACACACACACACACACACACACACACACACACACACACACACACACACACACACACACACACACACACACACACACACACACACACACACACACACACACACACACACACACACACACACACACACACACCAGCACTCGTTGTGGGTTCGGCTCTAATCCTAATCCGTGTTTCGTGAATGTTTTGACATTTCGATAAAGCATTGGCTACGACACTGGTATATTCAGACAAATATAGGTTACAATTGAGTTTAAGCCTTTTGATCAGGAGACTGACCGAAAATTAGCACGTAACTTCGAACTCCAAATCAATCTAAGTCTATTTGATTTAGTTTCACTAATTCAATTTAAAGCCAATAGAACCGATATATTAATTCTGTCTATTTCAGACAACAAAATGAAGAGCATGCTAACGACTTTGTGTCACAGGTTTCCGTTGGTACTTATTATGTAGTCTGATTTTCTCTTGTCTAAGAGTCATCTCCATTATATTCTTCAATGCTTTATCAGATGTTTATGAAAAACTTTCCACCCATTTATCAATCCCTCTAGCTTAACAAAGATTTAATGACGGCTTCCAGCGCTTCCGTTCATGATTTTTAAATACAGTGCATTACTTCAAGACAGCGATTCTTCGAAGTGATGTAGTACTGTATTGGCTGCATACGATACGCAGAATAGCATAGATGCCAGAATATTGATTCCGTGCTTGACACCATCGTATATATATATTTTACAATCGTATTTTGTATCTTTAATCTTCATATATGTCCTATATAGCTGAATACTTTTTATTCTGCCAGTTTGCCGGAGCCAAATGGCGATACGTTTGGACATACCTATGCGGTTCATGTAAAGTATTTATAGTTTATTTCATTTAACAAAGGTCAGACGTGATTCTCCTCATTCACCGGACACAACATTGTGTCGCGACGGGAAGAGCCATGCAAAGGAGAGTCCAAACCGGCTGCCTGGTCACTGTACTGGTATGCTATACCGCAACACTTCTAAGAAATGCGGCACAGTCTCCCACTGCAGTTTTATCGTTAATTTACTTGCTTTGATTTACTGAAGCCATTCGCTAATTTTGCCGTGCAATGTCTGTTGACCCACGTACTCTTTCCATCTCTTGACATCCTTATGTCTGCGAGGTGTGTCCTGGGCCATTCGGACGGATGAAGCTCATCATCATGTGTACACACTGCATACTGAGTTACATCAGTTGATAACGCTGGACAAACATCGCGTTTAAGCTTTCATATAGCACTTACCAACCAAACACCTCATTTCCATACACCTGCAACCTATTCTCTACGTCACCTGCACAGACTCACACGTCTGCACCCATCATCGGTACCCATCGGCGGCACACCTATCGGCACCCGCCAGAGTGAGGAATCGGTACCCACCGATGTGAGGAATCGGTACCCACCGACGTGAGGAATCGGTACCCACCGACGTGAGGAATCGGTACCCACCGACGTGAGGAATCGGTACCCACCGACGTGAGGAATCGGTACCCACCGACGTGAGGAATCGGTACCCACCGACGTGAGGAATCGGTACCCACCGACGTGAGGAATCGGTACCCACCGACGTGAGGAATCGGTACCCACCGACGTGAGGAATCGGTACCCACCGACGTGAGGAATCGGTACCCACCGACGTGAGGAATCCAGAGCCG
>JAXIVJ010008388.1:40000-55825 GCA_036785665.1 Chirona hameri
AATGCATTAATATATGCAGGCACGTAGTCGGGGGGGGGGGGGGGGGGGGTACGGCCGCACCCTCCTGGAGGCCAGGAGGGCCCTTTTCGACAGCGGAGGGCTCTTTCCGGCGCGAGCTGCGCGCCGAAAGGGCCGACGAGACCGCGCGAAGCACGGTACATGGGCTCTTTGTCACACGAAGCGTGGTCTTTAGAGAGTTTAGAGCACTTCAGAGACTCTTTAGGGCCACCAGGACCCTCTCTGAAAGACCAGAGGGCCCCTTGGACGTTCAAAAGAGCCCTGTGCATGTCAGAGGGGCCCCTGACCAGACCAAAAAGGCCCCCCTGAGCGGGTCCGAGGGCCCCTGAACACGTCGCATGGGCCATAACCAGCACAGAGGGGCTCCTAGGCAGGTCGAGAGGCCCCTGAGCATGTCGGCAGGGCGACAAAGCAGCCAGCACAGTCCCTTGCCAGGTCATAAGGGTCCCTGAGCAGGTTGGAGGGCCCTTGGACATATCCCAGAGGGCCCCTGGTAAGTTCAAAGGGCCCCTGCGCAGGTCAGAGGGGCCCCTGACCAGACCGAAAGGGCCCCTATGTGGGTCAGGACGGCCCCTGAATATGCCGAATGGGCCCCTAGTCAGCACGGACGGGCCTCAGGGCAGGTCGAAGGGCCCTCGGAGCATGTCGCAAGGCGACAAAGTTGCCAGTGCAGTCCCTTGCCAGGTCGGCAGGGCCCCTTAGAAGGCTGGAGGGCCCCTGGAAATACCAGAGGGGCCCTGGCAAGTTAAAAATTCCCCTGTGCCGATCGGAGGGGCCCCTGACCAGACCGAAAGGGTCCCTGGGAGGGTAAGAAGGGCCCTGGAACATTCCGAATTGGCCCCTAGCCAGCACAGAGGGGCCCCAGGGCAAGTAGGAGGGCCCCCTGAGCATGTTGGCAGGGCGACAAAGCAGCCAGCGCAGTCCGACCAGAATAGTCGCTGGGCAGATCGTAGGGGCTCTTGGGCAAGACAGAGGGGCCCCTGGTTAGACAGAAAGGGTCCCTGGGCTGGTCGGAAGGGCCATTGGACATGCCGGATGAGTTCCTAGCCAGACTGGAGGGGCCCCTGGGCAGGTCGGAGGGCCCCCTGAGCATGTCGGCAGGGCGACAAAGCAGCCAGTGCAGCCCCTGGCCAGGTCGGAAGTACCTCTGAATAGGCCGAGAGGGCCCCTTGACACACAAAGGGGGCTTCTTGGAAGGTCAGAAGAGTCCCTGGTCAGACCGGAAGGGCCAAAAGCACGTAGAGATCCCAGATGAAGATTAAATACAAAGAGGACTTACTCCACACGAAAAATATAAAAATCGGAGCTTTCGAATATATTGTAACACCCTTCGTTAGCGATTAAGAGGCATTCGGCAACAGGTCATTGCTCGTCTTTAAGATGAGGAATGACATGTTACCGAATGCCTCTTAATCGCTAACCAAGGGTGTTACAATATACTCGCAAGCTCCGATTCTATTTTTTCTTGTAGAGTAAGCCCTCTTTGTGTTTAATATATATATCACCCACTTCACATCATGTCTTTTAGAGGATCCCAGATGAGTCCCTGAACAGGTCAGAAGGGCGTTGAAAAGGTCGGAGGGCTCCTAGACGGTATGAAGGGACCCTAGGCCTTTCAACAGTAAGAATGCAGTTGTCCAGGGAATACTTTTTTTTTCGCCGCTCCGTGGCGCAATTTAACTACAAATTCAATTATATGCCGGTTAGAAGAAGAAAAAAACGGTCCGTTTCTCGGCGCATTTGTGTTATGTTGCTACTTTCCTATATCATTGGGCTTTAACTTCACTTTCACTTTAACATTTAAACATTTTTTACGCACTCTAAAACGCACAATAACATTTTTAGAGGTCCGCACCATAAGCAATGTGACGTATTGATGAGAATGCATATCTAGGGCATAAGACTCAAAATGTTCGCGCCGCTCCGCGGCGCAATTTGTTTAAGGGTTCCAGGTCTTAAGCTTTAAAAAGATATTCGAAGTTGGTATAGATTATTCCAAATTGGTGTCGCTGGTTCCAAAGTTGATATGGCAAAGTTGATATGGCTAACTCTAGGTCCCAAAAGTTGGTATGGCCCATGCCATACCTGTCATACTGCATTTGCCATCCTTGTAACGTGTTTTTCATCCGTTTTGTTTGGACCTTTCAACGCTTGGGAAGGGGCCCTTTCGAGGCGCCGCACCCCCTGGACAAAATCCTGGCTACGTGCCTGAATATATGTACCTTTGAAGTGGTAATGAAATCCATCAGGACAACATTCGCCAGCCCAGCTCGTCTATCTCGCCAACCCGAGTCCAACTGGCTTGCCTTATGACTTCGGATTTATTTTGCAAGTGAATATATTCACCTTCACATTAGTATTAACTTGAGATAACCAGGTGGCACGAGCGTGGTAAATTGAGGTAAATATAAAGTAATGTCAGCGATATTTAGTCTTAAGACAATGACAACGATTTTTAAGTGGGATGTAATGAACCCCAGAGTGCTGATTGGCTGTTCGACGAAAATACGTGAAGAAAGCACAAGCATTTCTGTTTGTATTAACCCTCGCCCTACGGGAGTTTTTTCACCTTCGACCTGCGGGGGGGTCCTAAAAAGATCCCCTATTAACTTCCAAACCAAGCAAGATAGAGCAACGCGGTAAGAACCAACATGTTGCCTGTCATGTTTGGAATCTAACGAGTTGCAACTTTTAGGTTTCGGGTCAAAGAGTGACCTTTCAGGTCAAGTGAATGACCTCAATCGACCACGTCTAGAACAGCGATTTTGCTCTGTCAGAAAACCTCGAAATTAGAAATTGATAAATGTACATAACAAGGCATGTTCCTAGACCAGTTTTGTCTCAGAAATACAGAAAAGGTAACAATTTATTCGTATCTGGTCAAAACAAGTCCCAAACCGTTATTTAAAAAAATGACGGCATAAGTTTCTTACACTTAGGGAGCCATCACTCAGTCAAAAAAGAGATATTACTTTGAAATTTGGTTTGAGTATTGTCCATACTCAGTTCTCTCATATATATTCCGTTTTTTTAACATCTTCGAATTTTTTATTTTGTGGTGATTTAAAAAAACAACACAGTTTTTGTTCATTTTAGGGCTCAAATTTTTATCTCTCGAAAATCCGAGAGGCCATTTTAATGACAATGACATTTTCTATATATTGGTTAGTGCTTGTGCGAGGAACATATTGTATAGGCAAATTATTGGTAATGTATAATTTCTGATGAAGATCTGTGATCGAAATATTAATATAACGTTTTTTGGTACTATTATATTTTAATTTCGAGGAAGAGGTCATAAATTATAAAACTAATTATAATTTGCCTATACAATGACATGTTATATCTTTGCTTAATTGCGTTTGTAGTTTGCTTTACAACTCTGTTTTCTACGATTGTTCAAACATTTATCGTTTTTCTACCAACATGACGTCATCAAAACATCATTATCTCCCAAATTTGTTCGAACAATTTCAATGCAATTTTTACACCATACGTATGATTGTTGTATACTCAGCTACTGAAAATTTCAGAAAGCATGTGTGCCGCATGTGTAAAAAGTTATGCAAGAAAAGCTACAGGGGGTCGTTTTAGGAGGGTAGGGTTAAGACAGCGTAGGGCGAGGGTTAAGACAGCCTTGAAGGTTTATGTTTTGTGTATTAACTTTGTTTGACCGTTATGTTTCATCAGGGGTGTCGTTTTACTAAATAAAATGATTGGTAGGGCCCAACGACTCCACCTAAATCTATAACTTACCCTTAATTTGAGTTTCGCCTCAGATTTCAGACACTTCATTTTTAGCTCCAGCCGCTAATCATTTTTTAATAAAAAATAAAAAGGTACATTTTGGTCACTGCAACAACATCACCGGATTCAAATATCGTCACGGATGCGCATTTCGCGGGTAAAGGGGGAGGAAATGTTACTCTTTTGTCCATTCTAACATGGTGATCTGCTCAAGAGCAACTTTTCGATAAAACCGACACACAAACGAGACCGGCACAGTAGTACGCGGATGTAGGTAACCCGGTCCAGCATGTAATATTTCGTGTTTTTAACGGGGTAAAGGTGACGCATTAATATTTAAGTACGTACATTAAATGAGACTAATTTAATACGCGCCCTGGAGGGCCTCTGATAATTACACGCCCTGGAGGGGGGGGGGCGGATTTCGGCTCCCATATGATCTCAAAAACCACGGAACGTAGCGACAAGCGGAAAATGACGTTAGATAGCTCGAGACAAGCTCTTTCGAAAGTATGTCGTCATTTTTTTTTCTAAGGTCAATATTGAGATCACCAGAGGTCATCAAGGGTCGTATTTTCAAGTTTTAGGACTTCGCTTTGAATACCTCCCAAATATCTCGGGAACTATGATAGTTAGCAGCAAACGGAAAAAGCAATCGAAAGCCCTTGAAAAATGCAATCGACATAGGTGACCTCATATTTGAACTCAGGTCAATAGTTTAAGCTCCAGAAGTCATCAAATGTCAAAAAGGTGATTTTTTTCTTCAAAGCTGTTTTTCGCAAATAATTGTTTACCTAATAAAGATAAAGAAATAGTGTGTACGCCATCGTGTTTGTCTCATCAAGGCGCTTCGAATTATGTTCATGATGACCGGATTAAGTCAACTGAGAAATTTGACCTCAGGTCAAGGTCAAGTGGTGACTCAAATTAGTCATGCTGCATATTGGGAGACGTGTCTCGACGAGACACGTCTTGTGTATCGTGTAGACACGTCTTGTGTCATGTGACATTGGTACCATTTTATCTTCTCTATCTGCATAATTCCGATAGTTATTGACAAAGCAGTGCTGGCGGTCACGAAATTGACCTGACCTTAGGTCACCGATATTACAAATCCGAGATAAACAAATTGTTGGTATCTATAACCCTATGAAATTCTGCAAGATTGAAACCGATCGGCTTATAACTGTGGCTGTGGTACTACTGCAAACGTTTTGAAGTTGAGGTCATCACGTGCCCTGATCTGGTGATCTGACCTGACATGACCCGAAGTCAAGAATTGTACATAATGTGGAAAGTTCATTGCTGAACAGGTGTACAAAAAACAGCGGCGCTGCGCGCCGCCGTTTTTGCGTTATCCTTGAAAAACCGGAGATGGGGGGGGGGGCGGATTTCGCCCCCCCCCCTCCAGGGCGCGTGTTAATGCACGCAGATCCAGCAATGTAGGCAAACACCCCGGCCGAGCCTTTGACCCACTCGGCCCGTTCGTAGTCACGTATAACATGTATGTACAGGGACTCACAGTTGCTATGGTACACACTAAGGTCCGGCTTATTCTCCCCTCTAGCGTATGTTTGACGGCGAATTAAGAAACGACCATATATGGATTAAAACCACATTACTGAGAGCTTCAAATTGATATATTGACGCATTGGCTCACCTTATCCATTGGCCGCTTTTAAGCAAAAACCCGCGTTTAGCGCTGGTAAAAACGGATTTTTGCTTAAAAGCAGCCAATGGATAAGGTGAGCCAATGCGTCAATATATCAATTTGAAGCTCTCAGTAATGCGGTTTTAATGCATATATGGCCGTTTGTTAATTCGCCGTCAAAGATACGCTAGAGGAGAAAGAAGCCGGACCTTAGTGTGTACCATAGCAACTGCGGGGGGGTGGGGGGCGTACCTGAAGATGGGCCCGACATCCAGCCTGCGATCACTGGAAATTGCAGCTGTGTATGTGACCTACTTCGAAGTTGCGAATCATGTGCGAAGACGAATACAAAATGAGCAAACAATGCAACTGCCATGCCGCGTCATGCTGTCTGAGCCGGAGCACGTCATGCTGTCAAATTTGCAAGACATGCGGTCAATGACCATCACTCGCGATAAACGATAAAAGTCGTCAGCAATGTTTTGGCAGTGTTACAGTTTTGCTTTGTGTTTCAATCTAATTCATACTGCAGATCGGTGAAAGCAATCAAGATATTCAAAACTTTCAAACTCATTGCCATGTTTTAATTTGAGTAGACGTACCAGGTTCTGTGATGTTCTGTGATTCCATGTGGTTGAGAAGCGGCATCAGTCACTGGAAATAGCGCTTTGCGTTTTGCGCTTGCTTTATAGGGTGTTTCAAAATAAATATTGTTATGGATGACGAGACAAGCTCATCCACATCCACATGCAAGTCCATTCCACATGCAATGAGGCCATGCAAAATTGTAGTTAATTCGGATGCCGTTTTTCCACCCACAAAGCGTTCAAAATTTGCAATTCGTAGGGAAAGTAAAAATATAAAAAAAATCGCAATCAAAATCACAGCCGTTATTCAATCGGACTAAAAACGGTCAAATGAGATGCTTACATTTTCTGAGGACGCCTGTACAAATGTAAGACGCGTTCTAGCAACGGTTCGTATGATACAGCCATCTTGACCTTTGGTGACCTCTGTAGCCTAAACTATTGACCTGAGGCTGAGCTAATATTTAAGGACATCAAGCCGATTGCATTTCTCAAGAGCTTTCGATGTCTATTTTCTGTTTGTTCGTAGATATCATAGTTCCCGAGATATTTGGGGGTTTCTTGAGCAACGTCCTATACGTTGAATATTTGACCTTTGATGACCTCTGGTGACCTCAATATTGACTCGAGCAAAACAAATGCCAGTTGTAACTTCGAATTTCCTTGTTGAGAGCTTTCGATCACCTTTTTCGCGCCCTTCTAGCCCTTTTAGTTTTCGAGTTAGTGGGGGTCATTGCCTCATTTTGACCCCCCACACTGTGTCATGAACGTGGATCTGCCTATTTAATTTTCATTGCGATTGAAAATCAGGACTTTGGGATGACCTAATATTGACACATTGTTGGACTGATGTGGTGGGTGCTTTGATTTGAGAAAAGTGTTCTTGCAAGGTTTCATTTTTGCAAATTATGTTGAGTGTGTATCACTGAAATCATGTTGTGTATTCCATGTCAGATTAGATTGAGACACACAACTTCAGCCATTTTGTAATATTGACATACTGATGTTGGAAAATAGGGTTGACGCATATTTACATTGGGGGTTCCTTTAGGGATCCTTTCGAGGTCATAAAGTATCCTGACCTTTTGACCTCCCCAATCATTTCCCATTGATGTTAGCCGCCATGTCATGATTATTTTTGTCTTGTTTGAATTATTAGGGAAATAGTTGAACAAGGGCCAAGGGATACATGTTCTGAAATTGAACAACTCATATAAGGTGTTTTCAAATTTCAAACAACCCAAACTTATGATATTTAAGTATTGTAATTGCCATACATGGTCCATGCTATACATTTGTATATGCTTCATACCAATGCCTTTTTAAAAATTTCTTATCTCTTTTAGGAAATGTTGTTAAACATTGGTAGGGCCCAGAGACGCATCGGTGGGGCCCAAATGAACATTGGTAGGGCTTGGGCCCTACCACGCCTATAGAAAACGACGCCCCTGCGTTTCGTACTTAAAGGGAGTGTGCCTACTGACATTGCTCATTTAACCCGCGCACTGCAGGGGGGGGGTGATTTCCACCCACCTCAGGTTTGTCAAAGATAGCGAAAAAACGGCGGCGCGCAGCGCCGCCGGGTTTTCGCACACCTGTCAGGACATCACTTTGTCACACTTTGAAGAAGAAAAATATCCTAGGGTCATCTCAGGTCAGGTCACCAGACCAGGTCAAGTGACCCCACCTCCAAAAATTTTGGCAGTTGTGCCAAAGCCAGAGTTTTTCACCGATCAGTTTGAAACTTACATGATGTCATGAGGGCATACTTACTAACAATTCGTTTATCTCGGAATTTTGATATCGGTGACCTAAGGTCAGGTCAATTTCGTAGCCTCCCCATACTCTAAGTCAATGGAGAAATATACAAATGCTAAGGATATGCATAATGTTAGTCCAATTACTTCTGGATCATGTTATTATAGGATACTATTGATGATCCAGGTGTAAGTTTTGTTCAGTGACCCCTATTGGGTCATTTAAGGTCATGCGAGGTCACCATCACTTTTGTTTTGTCAATAACTCCGGACATAATGAAGATAGATAAGTAAAACATACATCAATGTGTTTGTCTCGTCAAGACACGTCTTCCCATATGCAACATGCCCTACTTGGGTCACCACTTGACCTTGACCTGAGGTCAAATTTTTAAGTTAACTTAACAAGATCACCATGTATATCATTCAAAGCGCCTTGACAAGATAAACACAATGACGTAAACAGTTTTCCGTTATCTTTATTACATACAAAGTTAATAGCGAAAAACGATTCAGCAAAAAAACGTTATTTTTTCCTTTTTTGACCTCTGGAGCCTCAAATATTGACCTGAGATCAAATTTGAGGGCATTCTAGCGATTGCAAATTTTACTGTCTGGGGTTTGATTTTTTCCGTTTGTTTCTAACTAGCATAGTTTCTGAGATATATGGGAATTTCTGGAGCGATGTCCTAAAACAGGAAAAAACTGGAAAATTTGACCTTCGATGACCTCTGGTGACCTCAATTTTGACCTGACCTAAACAATACTGCAATACTTTCGATAGAACATGTATCAAGCTATCAAATGACGCTTTCTGCTTCTCGTTACATAGCGTAGTTCTCGAGATCTCAGGGGGGGCGGAAATCAACCCCCCTGCAGGTCGTGTTCGGCGCAAAGCTCCTGCAGTGCGCGGGTTAAGGTTATTGAAACTGGTCTATAGAACATAATTTTCTTAATTGAACCATGACTTCATTTCTCCAGATTCACCCTAGTTGCTGAGATATACCAAATACTCCTGGAACTGGCTGGTAGCAAAACATCATCGGATAGACTCCAGAGGGCTTCCGCTACTAGAAGCACTGCAACTATCGATTAAACTGCTAGCATATCGTTAGTGCCGGCCAATAGCAATTCGACGAAACAGCTCGTGCGCGCTGATAGCAGCAGCCGAACAGTACCGTCTGTCCCCCTACTCGCAACGCTTGGTGGCCATTTTTCGACGAAGATATAAATTTAGAGCTACGAAACTTGCACATAATAAAGTTTACCATGGCAAAAACATGCTGTGCACAACTTGTCTCTCTATCTTGCACGATGTGGCCGTAGTTTTTTGTCTTATGTCTTACACAACATCACTATAGTGGCGATCGTTTTATCTATATCGAAACACAAAATAAGCAAAAAACAATATAAGTGAAAATGAAACTAAAGGGGCCCCAGATATGAATTTCTTCGTATCCAACAATCAAACCAATAGCTACTTACCATAATACAAATGTTTTTTGACATTCCAAAACAGTAGGCACACTCCCTTTAACTTAGAAATACTCGGTACATCTATCGATTGTATGATATTATTAATACATACTTGAAAAGTACAGAATAAATATGTTTGATTTTTTTTGTAAGGCTATTTCCTTTACTGAAGGCATTAAGGGTCTTTTTGAGAAAAGAGATACTTTTTAACTAAATGAAAGGGTGTTTGTTCTGTCAGGAGATTAAACTTGTATTTCTGAACTATTGTGAAAATTGAAAGGACGCATTCGTCCCCACAGAGAGGCCGGTGCCGTAGATCTAAGCATGAGGTATGCATTTACATACGTGCCTTCAGGTATACAACCAAAACCCATAATACTAGTACATCCAGAAAGCTCCAAACAAGTAAATTGTGTGAATCTACTCCAATGCTTGCAAAGAATGCAAAGCTATTATCAGCTAAAGCAACATGCCAAAGGTTTTATACACCTGATAAAACAAACCTATAGTGGTTAAATGAGGAGTTTTTCATTCACATAAGCATCATCATAAGGATGTAATCCCTTGAGACCAGCATGACCCTTTCCTCCAGTCCGACATGCCAGCCGTCACCCCAACAGACAGCACACTGCACAGTGCACAGCCGCGCGCGGCGGCAGACACGGCATCAAGGCGACACTGCTTTGTCACGCCAATCAAGTCAGTACGACCAGCACAGATGGTGATCAATAACCAGGACGGTCATACAACCCTCTCTGCCGCCAGGCCCTGGGACAATGCTGCCACTGACCGCACTCGGCCTTAGTTGGCGTCACAGCAGTTTCGCATTTCGACGTTGCCATGACAACAGACAGACAACAAAGCAGCTCGACTCCGCGCTCTCCGGCCACGGTGCCGGCCGACAGCCTGCCTGCAGCGACTAGGGACAGCACACCGTTCAAGGCGGGCTCTGGTCTCTAGCTATAAAAAGCGTGCGATTCTACAGCGTCCCTATAGTGCTCAGACAGACATTTACAGAGTGGTTTTCTAGGTGCTAGACACGATGGTTTCGCAGAACTACGATTAGTTACTTTATCAAACGTCCGGCGCCAAAACGACTTTTCCTCAGTCAGACGCACGTTGCCCTTTCCGTCGACGAATGTTGCCTAGAAGACGCACCACCAGGTCAAACGTGTGATTATGGGCCTCGTCAGCAGGGAAGACATATGGGAAATTTGGTGCAATCTGTGGCTATGTGCCACGTGAACAGGAAAGGAAGTTGGGAGGTTTCGTCAAGTGCCACACCAACATATTGCAAATTTTGAAGGCGCGGTCAAACGTGGGACCGAACACCGCGGCAAAGCCGTACGGTCTTTGAAGTGTGCACTACTGTGTCACGCCAACAGAACGAAACTTTGAGAGATGTTTTCTAATATGTGATTTTCTGTCACACCAGAATGAAGGGTCTTAAAGCATGGCCTAGAATGCACCATACCATTGCGAAACAGCCGAAACAATGGTCAAAGTGGGAAGGATATGTGTGAAACGATTCTATTCACCCTACTTTTGGAGAAAGTACCCCGTAAAAAAATAAAAAAATATCTGATGCAGCACCTATATCGAGATGAGTTTCAATTCAATTCCACTGTCTCGTACGTGTCTACCAGTGATCCAGATGTATTAGCGGCATCAATGAGCTATACAGTTGGACGGCTGCGGTGCGGTGCGCACGCTTACGGGGAATCCCAGCACAATTGCAGCACAGTTGGACGTCTGCGGTGCGGTGCGCACGCTTACGGGGAATCCCAGCACAATCGCAGCACAGTTGGACGGCTGCGGTGCGGTGCGCACGCTTACGGGGAATCCCAGCACAATCGCAATGCGGCCGCTTCTGGCAACAAGGATGGCGAGCTCTACTTGGGAGGGCCGATATATATCGAAAAAGGCCTCACAAAGAAGAAGAAAAAAACATTACACGAAGTCTGAAAATACGAAGACACAAAGTGACACAAAGTATCCGCGTGCATCATTACCGCGTGTAGCAAGGGACAACATTAATTATTTGATTGCACTGTTGGGAAGAAAAAATATTTGAAGTTACTCAACTCAGTTTTCGAACATGATTCAAACATTGTGAAATAAAATCGCTTCGGCATCGACATCACTAGCGGGTTACCGCACCGCTCGTATATTGGTATAAGGCACATCTTAAGTCTATAGAGATGGGTAAGGAAATAATCATGCTAAACAGCGCTACATTATAATGCGTTAGTTAACACGCGCACTGGGGGGAGAGGGGGGGGGGGGGGGCGAAATCCGCCCATCCCTCCTGTTTGTGTTTGTTGTTGTAAATATCTCCCGATTTTACCAGTCGATATGCATCATGTATTGTGTACCTGCTAACAAATGAATGGCGTGTCGTTTAACCCTATTCCCTGCTGGGGGCAGATTCTGCCCCTCCCGGTGGTTTTTCACTTGCCGCTTCTAAACCGTTAGGCCTAGCGTCCTGAAACTTTGTGACTTTCCCTAAACTTTTCCCTGGCGCGTGTTGTGTCAAAATTTTGAAAAATCTGTCAGCAGAGGCGGTTCCAGGCTCCTCTTTTGGGGAGAGTGTTACGAATCCGGTTTTCCAGCGCATACTTCCTTCGTAGTTTGCAGTGCAATAAATGCATCAGAAACAATGTCAATGCAATATGCATCATAGATACTGGAATTGTACATATTTTTGGGCCAGAGGCGCACTCAGGATAAACAAAATGGGAGGCGATACCCACCCTCAAATTAGGTCCAACTTCAAATAAGTAAGATGTTAAAAGCGTTACGCGCATGGTGCCCCCATGTTTTTGCCTGGATCCGCCTATGCGCAATATATCAAATTTAACAAATTACAGCATATATTGCCCACATGTGACGTTCATGTCGTCCCAAACAATCACGAACAGCACATATTTTTTTTTCTCTCAGAAAATCCCCCCATTTTATATTCCCTGAATACGCCTATTTTTTTGTTCTTTTATATATTAAAGACCAGTACATTTGAAGCTCAAAAACGTTTAGGGCATGAAAATCGGTCGAGCCACATGGCCGCAATGACCTTTAAAAAAACACCCAAAATTTTCCGATTTTTTTGCCCCCTAGGAGGAGGGCATTTTTGAACAAAACAAAAAAAATCAGGGTCCATAAAGAGAGACCTTGTCATGACGGATCGAATGGAGTTTTCCCCCATCGAAATATACCAAGCGGTTCTCGAGATCTCTGGGGAGAGGGGGGGGGGGGCAGAATCTGCCCCCGCAGGTTAACGTAATTCTGGCCGCCCGCAGGGAATAGGGTTAAAGTAAGAAAAATATAAATCGGCCGAAAACTTTTGAGTTATAGGCCATCAAAGTAAAAATTACTTCAAAATGTCTCCAAAATGACCGCAGTGAAATGTTGATATGTAAATGACCTGAGGTCAAATGGAACTTCTATCATACCTATTGTATCATTAGACTTTCCAACAAATCATTAAACCCATTTTGGGGGTATATACATGAAATCACTGCGTTCTATAACAATGTCAAGCCAGGGAGTGCAACATTTTTTTTTAGCATATTTGACCTCATTTGACCTTGAAGATATTGACACCTAGGGTCATGACATTAACAAAAAAAAAGATGCCCATAGCACCTCCCTACCCTACATATTTCGTTAGTGTGGCTCCTATGGGGGCCTAGATCTTAGGGGGACGGAATCCGCCCCCCCCCCCCTCAAGTGCGTGGAATTCTCAGAGGCGCAGGGCGCGTGTTAAAACACCTGGACAAATGCCATAAAAGCGTATACAATTATGTGTAAAAAAAAATGTGAGAGCATGGGGCACAGTGTAGAATAATCTGTAAAACTAATAGGAATAAAATGACCGCTTTTTACAAAATGACTGAGTATTACAAATGACAGTTCAGTTGTTATCACGTTTTTGGTAGCCCGCCAGGACATGTTTAAGACTGTGATTTAATAAAATAATCCTAAATTGATTATGTGATTTTCGTATTGGGATAAATAAAGTAAAATGGCATGGACCCTTACAATCAGGATTTGTAGATTATGATATCGGCATTCCTGTAAGGAGTTCATGCCTAATTTTTAGTGTTGTGGTTTGGCAAAAAACATTTGGTAAAATTGACATAAATCGCATATACATGCACGTAAATCCCCAATCTGTCTTTAACCCGCCATTGACTGGAGGAGGGGGGGTAACGCCCCCTGAATAATATTCGTAATAGCTCAAAAACCAATAGCGCTACCAACGTGAAACTTCGGGTACCTTCTTCTACATCTATTTTACGTTTTCGGTACAAAAATCAAGCAATTTCGTCGAAAAATTTCGAGTTATAGCGAATTTAGTGACGTCACTACACACGAGTTTTACACACAAAATCAGCTAAATTTTAACAGACCGTACAAATGCCATGTTTTGAGCAACATGCAATCCATAAACGTCAAAACATAACAAATGGCAAGGGCTACATACAAGGGCAAGGGGAACAGCATATATATCTCGGAGTTTTTTTACCCAAAAAATACTAATTTTTTAAAGATATTAATAACACCGGAATATGTCAGAGAACCAAATATGGGAAACTACCATACCAAATTGCAAAATGATATCACCATTTTTGACTGACTTATGGCATCTAAAGTATGGGTAACTCATGACGTCATATTTTTTAATTGCGTTTTTTTGCTTTTTTTGACCAGATACAGACACATACCTGCTAGCACTGTATTTCCGAGACAGAACTGGTCTAGAAACATGCCTTTTGTATTTATATTTATCCATTTCAAATTTTAACCTTCAGTAACCTGAACGTGACCTGAACTTGACACTAACTTCACGTAAATGAAGTCAAGTGGTAAAATAACTATCACTATCGAATTTTACGTGGAAAATAACCCATAAAACATGTGTTACACGACTTTCGTAGATATTTTATGCATAGTGCCCTTTTGTGACCTGACCTTGACCTTGACCTTTGCCAACAATCTTACTTTAGCTCATGCGGGATGTGTATCATACCTTTGGCAGAACTTTGGGTGATAATGGTCGTAATCGAAGGTTTTGGATGGAAAGTATGGCCCATACACTCAAATACGACGATTTTGAGATTTGACCTGACCGTGCCCTGCAATTTGACCTCACTTTGACATTTTGGAGTATGCTTTAGATTCGTGTCATTGAGAGCTTTCGAATGTCGCCTTGCGCGTCTCGTTGCGATTATTCGTTCGGAAGATAACCAGGGGAAGGGGGGGGGGGGCGTTTAACGCCCCCTCCCCCACCCTGTCAATGGTGTTCTGCTGAGACCCCAGTCAATGCCGGGTTAAAATGTCGCACATTGCGACTGGGCAGACAGTGGGGCCGACCGTCACAGAGAGTAACTGACTGGATCAGGGACCTCGGAACATTAAATATATTAAATATTTAGTGTACAATATATTTGACATATTTAGCAATACGGAATATTGAATACAAACCCGTGTAAAATATTAAGGTCATCAGGAGAAAGGTAAGATTTTCTCAGGAATGACAGACCATGTGACTGAGTTTACCGCGAATGTATGTATGTACCATGCTCAATGTTCTGCGAAATTCGGCCGACGAACTGGAATTAGATAATCGGATAATCGGATAAAGTCAGGAACCTGCACGTGTCCACACAACAAACTATATTTTACGAACAGCTCTGATCCAAGAAATCCATCCTGGTAAACTCCATATAAAACAAAATCGAGGGTCTCAGTTCATGGACCATGTACAATTATCAGTTTGAGCATGCTTACTGTGATGTATCGCGTTACCTTTTCGATTTTTGACAGATGAAGGGCGTAGCTGTCCTGCGCTCGGAACTGCATAAACCTCATGTTAGACGACTGGCTCAGCTCGGTGATTATCTTGATGCTTGGAAAAAACCTGCAGAAACGTAACAGATGTGTTAGTGTGAACAGAACAGAACAGAACAGAACAGAACAGAAGCAGAAACAGTACCACCGCACCAGGCCAACGTTTGGAAACCATGCGGCAATATGACACGTCTGGGCTCAGATGGATGTCTGGATGTAATACGATATAAATGACATCATTTCAGACACAATGTGGCTCGGAAATTACATCGTTCATCCACCCGCCATCAATTCTGACACCGCATGGTTTATTGGCACAGGGCAATCACCGGCTTAACGCAACAGAAGCTGCCAAAGCTCAAAAGTGATATCCTCTTATAACCAAATGTCCTTCTGGGTCAGACAGAAAAAGCGTGACTGAGGTAGCATTCCCCTCGACGTTAGTTACCGTTGTAGCAAAATTATTTTGGCTGAACATATTTTATTTTATAATATGCTATTTGACACCTGATTATGTTATGTTCCAACGAACATATTTTTCCTATCGGGGTAAATCTGTGTTAAGCACTTTTCAAGCCACACGTGCTACTTGAAAATTGTCTTTTACATATTTTGAGAGTTGCTTCAAAATACATCGAAACAAAATCGCTCTTAAAGCGGCACAAGATATGACTTCAGCATTCACCAATCAAATAGTCTATTACGATCATTTCAAAATCACCGCACAAGCAGCCTC
>JAXIVJ010008389.1:0-55825 GCA_036785665.1 Chirona hameri
AAAAGCTTAACTTTCCTAACAATACAATATAACTCTCCGACAATGGATTTTTACTCTCCGGGACCAGGGGTTCGTTTCATAAAGCGGCGTAACCTACTAACTTGCGACTTCAACTCCGCGTATGTCGTAGCTTGAGCCGATTACGTTTCATAAAGAAAGAAAAAACGGCGTAAGGTACGCCATTGAAACTACGCCGCTTCATTTACGTCAAAATACCGAAGTGTTCGTAAGTTATGCCATTTGCGTTTCATAAAAGGGCGTAGCTTACGCCAAATAATTCCGCAGGTCCTTGATGTTCTGCAAAAAAACTACGTAAAGATTTGTGGCGTTGTTTTAGTGGCCTTGGTCATGGAAGTTGTTTTGATTGACTTGCTGGCGTATGTTGTGAAGTTTTGTAAGCCAGTGGCGGCTCGTGGCCCTCAAAGTACCTGAGGCCCAAGTCCAAAAGTTGCAACGGAGGAGCAGCTGCGACTTGCGAGTTTAGTTAAAGGGATTATACTTTTTTTCCCAGAATAATTAAGTTACATAGTAAAAACTTACTTATAAAGGTGGCAGAAGTCACACGGTAGTCACATTTGTATGGAAATTACCTCTTCTGCTCGCAAGGACATTTCCTAGTGCGCGGTGATGCCACCGCGTACTTTCTGCAGTACTGGCTGAGGCAGAGCTGCAGTCATCTCTTTTATGTTAATGAAAACACCTCACTTATGGCATATTTCCGGTTACAATAAGCAATATATGATAAAATAAACTTATTTCCAACGACAGCAGCAGTTACCTAGTTTTTCCATAAAATTATATATTTTTCATGAATTTTCATGCCAAAAAATTATACGCCACCACTACATTTTCAACGCTAACGCCGCAAGGAAAACCCCACAAAAAAAAAACGAACGAACAGTATGTAGTAATAAAGAGTCCCGTAAGAATTGAATTGAATAATCTTTTTGTGATCCAGTGTAGGACTTGCAGATAATTCAAAGCTTTGATGACAAACGAAGCATTGATGACAAACGAAAAAACGCATGGCATTACTTGCCCGGCTTAGAGCGTCTTCAATTTAGAAACTCCTACAATCGTCATCCAGATAGCAAAGAGCGCAAGAATTATCACATATGCCAAGGTGGTTTACATCAAGGCGATATGTTTACATAGCAATTTCACACAATTACACAATTTCAGGCTTACCTTCATGTAAAGGTAAGCTTAATTCAATTCATTTATATTGATATGGGGGTGGCCGTTCGGGAGAAGTGTCCTGCGGCGGAATTGGCCTGCATCTTTAATTTTTCTCTTCACAGTCACGTGAGCTTTTTTATGGTGAACGTGCTATAGTAAACAGTAAATAAACGCTCTTGCGGCAGCTTGCTACCGCTATTTTGTCTCAGCCGCGCAGATTACTGCACCATCGAATTTGATGCAGATTCTAAGATAAGAAAGTGATGGACAGTAATGCCGATCAAGTACTCGTTATCTGATACAAGTCTCGAAAAGCGCCAAAGTCTGATAATTGCTGAAATAATAGACTAAATGAGCATTGAGGTCCATGGTATATGTTTTAAACGTGTTTAACCCTATTCCCTGCGGGGGCAGATTCTGCCCCCCCCCCCCCGGTGGTTTTTCACTTGCCGCTTCTAAACCGTTAGGCCTAGGGTCCTGAAACTTTGTAACTTTTCCAAAATTGAATGGCGCGTGTGGCGTCAAAATTTTGACAAAATCGGTTCAGCAGAGGCGGTTCCAGACTCCTGTTTTGGGGAGGGTGTTACGAATGCGGTTTTGCGGCGCATACTTTCTTCGTGGTTTGCAGTGCAATACATGCGTCAGAAACAATTTCAATGCAATATGCATCATAGATACTGGGGTTGTACATATTTTTGGGACATAGGCGCACTCAGGATAAAAAATGAGAGGCGATACCCACACTCAAATTAGGACCAACTTCAAATTAGTAAGATGATAAAAGCGTTACGCGCATGGTGCCCCCCCCCCATGTTTTCCCCTGGATCCGCCTATGCGCAATATATCAAATTTAAAAAATTACAGCATATAATGCCCACATGTGACGCTCATGTCGTCCCAAACAATCACGAACAGTACTTTTTTTGTCTTCAGAAAATCCCCCCATTTTACATTCCCTGAATACGCCCATGATTTTGTATTTAGTTTTTTCCTCTTTTGATATATTACAGACCAGTACATTTGAAGCTCAAAAACGTTAGGGGCATGCAAATCGGTCGAGCCATATGGCCGCAATGACCTTTCAAAAACACACAAAATTTGCGGATTTTTTGCCCCCTGGCCCCCCATTTTTTAACAAAACAAACATTTCTGGGTCCAAAAAGAGATCTTGTGACGAATTGATTGACGTTTTCCCCATCGAAATCGACCGAGCGGTTCTCGAGATCTCTGGGGGGGGGGGGGGGGGCAGAATCTCCCCCCGCAAGTTAACGTAATTCTGGCCGCCCTCAGGGAATAGGGTTAAAGTAAGGGTTAAAGTTCACCTTCAACATGGGGTTTTTAACTGAAATAGCAGTTTTGTAGCCCGTGTTGAGAAATCCCTATCTGCAACTGTTCTTGTCTGAAAAGACTCTCCAGCCGAAGATATTTGACTTTTTGGCGAAGAAATGCGGCGCATATATGATATACTGTATCATCTGAAAGTGCCAGCACTGCATGGAGCATGCGCAGACCAATAACGCACACCATAAACTTAACCATTTATGACCTTCTGTCCTGAATTGGCGCGATGTAGGACCATTTTTGAAATAAAAAAAGGAACTGTATTACAAAATATAATACAATCCTGTTCTGATACATTTTCCGAAGGTGAACTATTTCCTTTAAAGCTCATACAAGTGCAAAACAGTGCATTTCCTTTCAGGACGGAAACCCGTATAATCCCTTTAACAAACAAATCACAGGCGCAGAAACAGTGGGCGGGGGCCACTATTGCTCCCACTATTGGATCAGAATTATTGATAAAATCTTTATTTTTGACTGATAAGGCAAATTTGGGTCAGTAAAAGGTCCGGACACATTGGCGAATGTTATTTTGCCGAATGTCATTTTGGCGGATGCGTATTGTCGAAGGACACTTTGACGACATGTCTATTTGTCGAAATGTGAATATGCCGAAAGCAAAATGGCGAATGACTTTTTGTCGAAATGCTTTTTTGCCGACGTGTCAAAATGTCGAAATGTTTTTTTGCCGACATGTCATTTTGTCGAAATGTCATTTTGGCGACATGTGAAAAAATCGAAATGTTTTTTGCCGAATGACATTTTGTCGACACGTGAAAAGGTCGAAATGCCTTTTTGCCGAAATGTCATTTGGTCGACATGGGAAAAAGTCGAAATGTCTTTTTGCCGAATGTCATTTTGCCGACATGTGAAAAGATCGAAATGTCTTTTACCGAAATGTCATTTTGTCGACACGTGAAAAAGCCGAAATGTAATTTTGCCGAATGTTACTTTGTCGACGTGGGAAAAGGTCGAAATGTCTTTTACCGAAATGTCATTTTGTCGACATGTGAAAAAGCCGAAATGTCATTTTGCCGAATGTTACTTTGTCGACGTGTGAAAAGGTCGAAATGTATTTTTTGCCGAAATGTCATTTTCCCGACATTTGAAAAAGTCGAAATGCCTTTTTGCCGAATGTCATTTTGTCCACATGTGAAAAAGGTCGAAATGCCTTTTTTGCTGAGCACATCCTGCTCCACTGCCCCTTCCTTGCTGCTGTGGTTTTTCACTATCCACCAGGGCAGGCACGTAGCCAAGGGGGGAACAGGTGCGGCGGCAGATGCGGCCGCATCCCCATGGAGGCCAGGAGGGCGCTTTTCGGCGGCGCAGGGCCCTTTTCGGCGCGCTGCGTGCGTCGAAAAGGGCCGACGAGACCGCGCGAAGCGCGGTATCATGGGCTCTTTACCACGCGAAGCGTGGTCTTTAGAGAGTTTAAAGCACTTCAGAGGCTCTTTAGGGCCACCAGGACCCTCTCTGAAAGACCAGAGGGCCCTTGGACGTTCAAAAGAGCCCTGTGCATGTCAGAGGGGCCCCTGGCCAGACCGAAAGGGCTCCTGAGCGGGACCGAGGGCCCCCTGAACACGTCGAATGGGCCCTATCCACCACAGAGGGGCCCCTGGGCAGGTCGAGAGGCCCCTGAGTATGTCGGAAAGGTGACAAAGCAGCCAATACAGTCCCTTGCTGGTCATAAGGGCCCCTGAGCAGGTTGGAGGGCCCTTGGACAGACCCCATAGGGCCCCTGGGAAGTTAAAAGGGCCCCTGCGCAGGTCAGAGGGGCACCTGACCAGACAAAGGGCCCCTAGGTGGGTCAGGACGGCCCCTGCACATGCCGAATGGGCCCCAGTCAGCACGGAGGGGCCCAGGGCAGGTCGGAGGGCCCTCGGAGCATATCGCAAGGCGACAAAGCAGCCAGCGCAGTCCCTTGTCAGGTCGGAATGGCATCTTAGAAGGCTGGAGGGCCCCTGAACAGATCAGAGGGGCCCTGGCAAGTTCAAAATGCCCCTGTGCAGATCAGAGGGTTCCCTAAGCAGACCGAAAAGGCACCTGGGCGGGTAAGAATGGCCCCGGAACATTAAGAATTGGCCCCTAGCCAGCACGGAAGGTCCCCAGGGTAGGTAGGAGGCCCCCCCCCTGAGCATGTTGGCAGGGCAACAAAGCAGCCAGCGCAGTCCGACCAGAAGAGTCGCTGAGCAGATCGGAGGGGCTCCTGGGCAAGTCAGAGGGGCCCCTGGCTAGACCGAAACGGTCCCTGGGCCGGTCGGAAGGGCCCTTGAACATGGCGGATGAGTTACTAGCCAGACTGGAGAGACCCCTGGGCAGGTCGGAGGGGCCCCTTAGCATGTCTGCAGGGTGACAAAGCAGCCAGTAAAGTCCCTGGCCAGGTTGGAAGAACCTTTGAACAGGCCGAATGGGCCCCTTGACACACAAGAGGGGCTTCTTGGAAGGTCAGAGGAGTCCCTGGTCAGACTGGAAGGGCCTCAAAGCACGTAGAGATCCCAGATGAAGATTAAGTACAAAGAGGACTTACTCCACAAGAAAAAAATCTTTAAATCGGAACGTTCGGGTATATTGTAACACCCTTCGTCAGCGATTAAGAGGCATTCGGTAACAGGTCATTGCTCGTGTTTAAGATGAGCAATGACATGTTACCGAATGCCTCTTAATCGCTAACGAAGGGTGTTAAAATATGCCCACAAGCTCCAATTTTAATTTGTATTGTAGAGTAAGTCCTCTTTGTATTTAATATATATATATATATATATATATATATATATATATATATATATATATATATATATATATATATATATATATATATATATATATATATATATATATATATATTATATATATATATATATATATATATATATATATATATTATATATATATATATATATATATATATATATTATATATATATATATATATATATATATATATATATATATATATATATATATATATATATATATATATTATATATATATATATATATATATATATATATATATATATATATATATATATATATATATATATATATATATATTATAATATATATATATATATATATATATATATATATAATATATATATATATATATATATATATATATATATATATATATATATATTATAATATATATATATATATATATATATATATATATATATATATATATATATATATATATAATATATATATATATATATATATATAATATATATATATATATATATATATATATATATATATATATATATATATATATATATATATATATATATATATATATATATATATATATATATATATATATATATATATATATATATATATATATATATATATATATATATAATATATATATATATATATATATATATATATATATATATATATATATTATATATATATATATATATATATATATATATATATATATATATATATAATATATATATATATATATATATATATATATATATATATATATATATATATATATATATATATATATATATATATATATATATATATAATATATATATATATATATATATATATATATATATATATATATATATATATATATATATATATATATATATATATATATATATATATATATATATATATATATATATATATATATATATATATATATATATATATATATATATATATATATATATATATATATATATATTATATAATATATATATATAATATATATATATATATATATATATATATATATATATATATATATATATATATATATATATATATATATATATATATATATATATATATATATATATATATATATATATATAGATAGATAGATAGATAGATAGATAGATAGATAGATAGATAGATAGATAGATAGATAGATAGATAGATAGATAGATAGATAGATAGATAGATAGATAGATAGATAGATAGATAGATAGATAGATAGATAGATAGATAGATAGATAGATAGATAGATAGATAGATAGATAGATAGATAGATAGATAGATAGATAGATAGATAGATAGATAGATAGATAGATAGATAGATAGATAGATAGATAGATAGATAGATAGATAGATAGATAGATAGATAGATAGATAGATAGATAGATAGATAGATAGATAGATAGATAGATAGATAGATAGATAGATAGATAGATAGATAGATAGATAGATAGATAGATAGATAGATAGATAGATAGATAGATAGATAGATAGATAGATAGATAGATAGATAGATAGATAGATAGATAGATAGATAGATAGATAGATAGATAGATAGATAGATAGATAGATAGATAGATAGATAGATAGATAGATAGATAGATAGATAGATAGATAGATAGATAGATAGATAGATAGATAGATAGATAGATAGATAGATAGATAGATAGATAGATAGATAGATATATATATATATATATATATATATATATATATATATATATATATATATATATATATATATATATATATATATATATATATATATATATATATATATATATATATATATATATATATATATATATATATATATATATATATATATATATATATATATATATAGATAGATAGATAGATAGATAGATAGATAGATAGATAGATAGATAGATAGATAGATAGATAGATAGATAGATAGATAGATAGATAGATAGATAGATAGATAGATAGATAGATAGATAGATAGATAGATAGATAGATAGATAGATAGATAGATAGATAGATAGATAGATAGATAGATAGATAGATAGATAGATAGATAGATAGATAGATAGATAGATAGATAGATAGATAGATAGATAGATAGATAGATAGATAGATAGATAGATAGATAGATAGATAGATAGATAGATAGATAGATAGATAGATAGATAGATAGATAGATAGATAGATAGATAGATAGATAGATAGATAGATAGATAGATAGATAGATAGATAGATAGATAGATAGATAGATAGATAGATAGATAGATAGATAGATAGATAGATAGATAGATAGATAGATAGATAGATAGATATATATATATATATATATATATATATATATATATATATATATATATATATATATATATATATATATATATATATATATATATATTATATATATATATATATATATATATATCACCCACTCCAAGGGCGGATCCAGTCGGCCGTTTTTTTTTGGGGGGGGGGCAAACGTTTTTTTAGCGGACCTTACCTACCCCGAATTTCGAATTTCTCCCCAGATTTGGGCCACTTTATTTTGCAACCACACGATTTCGATTTTTTCCCCATTTTTTTTTAGGTTTTCGACCTTTTGGGATATCGAAAAAGGAAAGATGTCAGCTTGCAGTTTGTATTGTTCAGACATTGCCTTACACTGAGAAAACTATGTCAATTGTCAGCTGTACCCAGGGGCGTCGCCGATAATTTTTGAGTGGGGAGGTCCGCTGAAATGACGAGAAAAAAATGTACCCCAATTTGTTATGCGTGTATTTAAGTCTTTGCAACATTTTTAATGTGGATTTGCATGTTATAGTAGGTACTTGTCATTTAGCGCCGCGAAGCGGCGCGAATTTTTTTTTTTCTTCTCGGGTTTGCCTGATAAAACCCAGAAACATAGGCATTTTTAGCTTCTTAGCCTTGTAGAGGATAAGAAGCTAAAAATGTTATTCATTCAATTCAGCGTTACGACGAAACGAAGACGATGACTAACTGTAGTCTGTATGCATACCTATGTACCGAACTGTAACAAACAACTGGTAACGGTGCAAATGGTTTCAAAGTAGCAAGAGGCAGACCGACATTTCCGCGCATAAATGGTCCCTGTGGATCTGGAGGAGCCTGGGGGAGATGGCTTGGGGAGATAGTCCTGGCCTGGTCCCCACTATTAGCTCTTCGGGCCAACAAGTTGGGCACCGCTGGAACAGCTTCCGGTTGCCGAAGTCTGCGTCTTTGCGTTCGCGTCGCCTTTTCCGGAACTCGGCAGACAAGCTAAACATGTAGCCCGCTTTAAAGATAATACTTTATGAAGAGAGTTGGCCCTGGGGCCAGCAATTACCGCCAAGGAAAGCCTCTGCAAGACACTTATGGAATTAATTTTCCAAATTTGTATATGCAATTGCGAAACTTGTGTCATGCCGCGAAGCGGCGCGAAATTTTTCAGTTTTTGACTGTGGCTATCTTGATTTTGACTGCTGCAATTTTGGGATGCCCAGTACCGTTCTAAAAACGCAAATATAGCATGCATTAGATTTCACGTCTGGGGGGGGGGGCAAAACATAGTTTACCCCCCTTAAACAGGCTTGGGGGGGGGGGGCATGGCCCCGTTCGCCCCCTCTCCCCCTGGATCCACCCTTGACCCACTCCACATCATGTCTTTTCGCGAATCCCAGATGAGTCCCTGAACAGGTCAGAAGGACGTTGAAAAGGTCGGAGGGCCCCTAGACGATCTGAATGGACCCTGGGCCTTTCAACAGTAAGAATGCAGTTGTCCAGGGAATACAACTCCAAATTTTTGCGCCGCTCCGCGGCGCAATTTAACTACAAATTCAATTATATGCAGGTTAGAAAGCAAACTTTCGCGGCGCATTTATGCGTTATGTTGCTACTTTCTTATATAATTTGGCAAAATATTTCACTTTATCATTTTTTTAACGCACTTTTAAATGATAGTGACGCTACTTTTACTTTTTTACGCACAATAACATTTTTAGAGGTCCGCACCATAAGCAATGTGGCGCATTGATGAGAATGCATATCTAGGGCATAAGACTCAAAATTTCGCGCCGCTCCGCGGCGCAATTTGTTTAAGGGTTCCAGGTATTGAGCTTTACAAAATATTCCAAGCTGGTATAGCTGATTCCAAATTGGTGTCGCTGGTTCCAAAGTTGATATGGCAGTTTGCTAACTTCAGGTCCTAAAAGTTGGTATGGCCAATGTCTGTCATACAGCATTTGCCATGCTTGTAACGTGTTTTTTATCCGTTTTGTTTGGACCTTTCAACGCTTGGGAGGGGTCTTTTCAGCGCTCGGGAAGGGGCCCTTTCGAGGCGCCGCACCCCCCTGGACGAAATCCCCGCTACGTGCCTGCACCATGGTTTGCATTAGAGGTGGCAAATGTTGTCAGCAGGTTTCATAGCCATTCTGCAGCTTTTTGAAAGCCAATAAGCTGACAAAAATGACTTGGTCATCTAAATCCTCTGTATCCGAATGGGGGAGGGGCGATTGTCTCCCCCTCCCCCTGCCTGCCTGCGCCCCTCCTTCTACCTCCAGGAGCTCCCCGGCTACAGTTCCCGCTCAGCGGGGAATAGCCGACGGACCAAACATCCAGTCAGATATCAGTGCGCGCGCAGTTTTTTTTTCTCGCGTGCGCGGCCGCATGACACCAACATTGACCTGGACGGCCGGAAGCGAGTAGCGACACGACGGGCTCAGAGTGCAGACCGTAGTGAGAGTAGTGAGGAGTGAGGGTGTACCACGGGTGTACGATGGAGTGGGTCCATGGCACTAAACGATGGCGTTTGGCGCACCGTGGCTTCTTCTATACGGAAGACAAGAGGAGTGGGTCGACAAGATATACATGAGATGCAGCGCCCGAGGGCGTCTGAGTTGCAAAGGGCGTGGCGTGTATGCTCGCGGGGTCTTTGTGGAGAGCAAGGGACACAATCACGCCCCCAGCAGGGCTGCAGTGGAGCAGTCAGCCGCACGCGCGGAAATGAAGGAGCGCGCCGAGACGGCTGAAAGCGTCGCCGCACAAACAATATTGACACGTGACAATTGCTGCGCATGACACCAAAGGCATTGGGCATTCGGGAAAAATAATTTTTGAACATTTCACATGTCGATAAAATGACATTCATCAAAAAGGCATTTCGACTTTTCACATGTCGACAAAATGACATTTCGGCAAAAAAGCATTTCGACCTTTTTACACGTCGACAAAATGACATTTCGACAAAATGACATGTCGGCAAAAAGGCATTTCGACAAAAAGGCATTCGCCATTTTGCTTTCGGCATATTCACATGTCGTCAAAAAGACATTTCGTCAAAGTGTCCTTCGACTATATGCATTCGCCAAAATGACATTCGGCAAAATGACATTCGCCAATGTGTCCTGTAACCGTAGTCAAAGTAGTGTATTTGCAGTACATGTAGCGGTCATACTAAATTCTACTACGAAGTAGTAGCCGAAGTAGTGTATATTTCAGTACTGTAGTAGGATTTGGAAGCCCAGCCCATTTATCCCCTTTACGCCCAAAATATCGATAAATGATCAATAGAAAAGTTGTAGCAAAGGCTTGTAGCTATCTTTTCAAGAAGTCGGATTTAAAATATGTACCTTAGGTTACGAGTCAGTTTCGTCTGAAAATTATCGATTTAACTTGGGAACCCTATGGTGTAGTAGGTTTTTAACGCCCAAACGCCCGAGTGCTTCCAACCATTACAGGTGGGGGCTGACCCGGGAGGGGGGGGGGGGGGGGGGGGGCGCAAGTTGTTTGGTAGCCGTGACATCACCATGGCAGTCGAACACCGCTCCACAGTGTTAATGCAATGCAAAGAGACTTGGTAGTTACCCCCCTTTAATGTGTTATCTAAGAGAGATGGATACAAGTATTTATGCTCAATTGGAAGTTCGTTTCTTCAAGATTCCTTGAATGGCCTCCGATTTTACCTGAGACACTCCAGTCGTTCACAATTATCGGTCGAGTGGTGGCATGTTCCGCCCACACGGCGCGCCGGAGCGGGTTCGCTGGCAGGGGCCGGCACCGCTGCCGCCGCGCCGGCCGCAAGTTGGTGAGAACCGCAGCGACGCCTTGCCAGATACTGTACCGCCGCCGCTGGCTGGCCGGCCCGGCGGCGGCCTGTTGCCTCATAATATCCGGTCTGAATGCAAACTCTGTTACAGCTGAATAATTGTGATATATCGTTAACATGGTGTTTATAGTTATTTTAAATATAAAATTGATGTACCAATGAACTTTACATATTATTTGTATTCGAATACACCCAAAATTGTATTAAATATATTTCGTTTTCTATTTAGATGTTTTCCGATGTGATTACCATATCCTACTATATAGTTGAAATACTAGAAGAAAATGAGAACTATTCCAAAAGCATACCAGAAATAGTTGATATGGTATTATAGTTAGTTTATTCTAGTTTGAACTAGGCGTGCCGTAGCCATGGCAGTCGCCAAACTTGAACCTACTCATTGATATAAGTACTCTGGGCTGACCCAGAGTAGGGGTCTACCAGCAAGCGGCGTCGGCAGGGCGAGCGGTAGTCGCGTATAGACAATGGTAAATCCGGCGAGATTCTACTCTAGTAGTTAGTACTTCCCTATTCGATGATAAAACATAAATGAACACAAGTGTGAGTTTGAAACATACAGGAACAATACAATCCGATAAACGCGTTTCGACACAAAGTCTTCCTCAGTATCGGTTTCGTAAAATAACACAAAGATTACAAGATGTTGTTATTTTACGAAACCGATACTGAGGAAGACTTTGTGTCGAAACGCGTTTATCGGATTGTATTGTTCCTGTATGTTTCAAACCTGTCTCAACTGCAATAAAAGTGTGAGTGCTGGAAGCCATAAGAAAACAAATATAAAGACGTCATTGCTACCACCAAAGGTAACTTTATATTACCCAATCCTTGGAGATCGTATTTATGGCGCAGCTTGTACGACTGTGGCGCGGGCGTGTTTTGTTGTGGCCGGCTCGGCCGGCTGCTTGCTTTCCCCGCCCACTGGTGGCCGGGAAAGCGTAACTGAGCCTCGGCGGCGTCCGATGAATCAGCTCAAAGCCCTATAAGAAATCAGCTGTGAGGTGGTGGAACGCCTCCAGTCACCGGCAGGTCAGTTGTAGGTCAATATTTCTATGTCATGTCAATGATTGCACTTTCAGGTCACCGTGATTGTCATCTCGCTGAAATTCTCATGCCATGTTTATCATTTCTCATTCTTCCATGTTTTGTTATGATGAGGGTAATAGTTCAGTAATTCACCTCCCTGTTAAAGGAAATAGTTCACCTTGGAAATGTTTTCACCAAACACGATTTGACTATATTTTTTAATACAATTTCTTTTTATATTGTCAAAAATGGCCTAATATCGCGCTGATTCAGGACAGAACAGGGTTGGCAATTTACTTTTTTTTCTGGTATGCTGAGTACATTTTCTTGGGAAAATTGAGTACATAATTACAGGTTGTAGTATATTCATGGTAATAACGTGAGGGTGGGAATTTTACTTTTGCTGGTAGCGAAGTACATTTTCACAGAAAAAAATAGTACATAATTACAAATAGGATTATATTCATGGCAGTTACATATTAGGCTGTATGGTAATAAAGGGCCCAAGAGACAATGCTATGTGTCCTAACTAGTACACAGGCAGTAGCAGGGTACTAGGATTGCTTTGGAGCTGGAGTGCAGAGTGGAAAATTCTGGCTAAAATAAACATAAAGATCAGAAAATTCAACCAAATAACATGTACTCTGTTTGATTAATATCCAATTACCTGCTCACCAGAATTAGTTATTAGATACCTATGCCAATTATTACCTCTTTCCCTACACAGGCTGTCCCGATTATTACATCCATTAATCAGTGAGGATTCCAATTATCCAATACATTTTAAAATAAGGAGTTGAAAATCCCAGTCAAACTCGGGAAAGAGAGCGGAAAAAACAGTATCCATAGGGTGTCGTTTCCCACCCAAATTTACCAATGCTAGGACACTGGGCAGTAGAAAACTGAAGAAGTACTTTAGTATGTATGTGACCAGAAAACCTGTATTTTTAACCTTCGGTGACCAACAAGCCACTAACCTGTTACAAGACGACACATTGAAATGCCTGGAACACAGTGTGGTACGAACAAAATACTCAAGGCCAAGGCTTGAGGCCCAAATAATCACGGTCATGAAATTGAAATACGTTAATGGCGCATCATAGTTGCAAAACATGAGAGAGCGTGCAGAGCCAAGACTTGCTGTGTAATAGTGCTGTCCTCCCGAAATGTGCCTGGTGTGGACACAGACCAATCAGTGTTGAGCTCAAGTTGAGAGTTGCTGAGAAGCAACTGAGAAGAGAGCCAAGTATATCTTAGACGGCGTTATACGACCTCTTTCACGTAGCAGATGCTCTTGAATTTCATTTTTTTTTATAAGGCCGAACATTTTTCATTCATATTTAGTTAATTTAGACTCTAACAAGCCCGATTGATAGATATATCGGACATAAAGCTTCGCCGGTATGCACCTGGTAACCTGGTGTTTTAGACACTGAGTACAAGGATTCTCATTAGCTATTTACGCCTAAAAAAGGTGATCGTCTTAACAAAAAAATGGTACCATTGGCATCAGGAAGGCAAGCACTTTCTTTTCATACCATTTAATTGATCATTTAACCTTTTAAAGGAATGATTATCTACATAGTACTTGTTCTCAACGAACACCAGGTACCATGATCTTTTCCAGCAAGGGAAAACGGTACTTGGTACACAAGGTATTCATCGAGGAAAGTACTCAGCAGCGTAATCTTGTGCTCATCTCTTTTGAAAGAAGATAAGAGACATTTTTGGCGCAGGACGTCTCGTGGTACGCTATTTTGATTTGTGTAGTGCTGTGTCTACGGCGGTGTGTGATTATTGAGTCAGATTGGTGGGTGCTTAGTTTCTTGTTTGTTTTTTGATATTTTTAACACCACTGACTGACGCTTTTCGAGACAAGCGACATGTACTCTGCCCTAAGGAAGAGCTGTGTTTTAACTTTGGCCCTACACCTACTCGCATGGTTAAGTATTTGCTAATGAGTTGTCTGGATTAACCCATAATTTGTGATCAGTTTGTTCTCAGACAGAAGACTGCATCATACATCATGTTTATATTTAAAACATAAATATGCTCATTTGAAACATGCATTGGAATAACACAATGTAGGTGCTGGCATTTTATCTTGCTGACCAAAGGTTTCAGTTTAGAGACACTTGGTTCTTGGAGGTTGGAAATCGTTTTCTGCTTGATGTCGCTCAATTTTTCTCATTGATGTCTGCTGTGCCTGGGAACACAAATATTCATATGAGTTTGGCATGTTCCCAAGAATATTTATTGCCTATTCAAAGAGTACAAAAAAAGTTAATTCTTTCCAGTCACAATTCCAGAGTACACAATCTCCTGGTGTCCCTGTACACCAGCAAACAGCAACTTTTCCAACCCTGGGACAGAAGGCCATAAATGTGTATTGTTTATCAAAACTATATGCATACTCTCTGAGTCAGAGTCCTGACGTCATGTGAGTGTAAAAAATGGTTCAGCCAATCAGATTCGAAAGTAGTCGTGTAAGGATAGAGTGATAGACTCACATTGGAGATGTGCCAACCGGCGGCCGGCGGTTCGCTTGCTAGCACTAGCTGCAAGCTGATTGGCTGATTGTATGGCCTCTGCCTGGGACTCAACCAGTACAACATTCTTTGGCCAGCACTGCATTCCTTCGCCACAAAATCACATATATTTGGCTGGAGTCTTTTCAGTCGAGAAAACTTGCAGATAAGGGTTTCCTAACACAGGCTACACAACTGCTATCTCAGTTTAAAACTAATGTTGAAGGTGAACTATTTCCTTTAATGGTGTTCTCAAAGTCCCTAATAGAAGAGAACATTATTACAACAGACAGAAAAGTGTACCAGTAATACCAAAGCTATTATGTCACCAAAAACGATACATAATCAAACCTGACCTAACCTTTACAGCAATTACGGTTGCAGGAACCCACATTAGAACTCTGCTCACATTAGCTCGCTGCGCTGCAGAACCAAGCAGGGGCTGTCACCCCCTGGCCCGGACCCCCCAGACCATCTTGTACAGTCAAAGATAACCCACTTTTCAGTCTGTCATAATGGGTCTGTTCCATTGGCTCCTCTAACCTCCTCTAACCTCCTCAAAGCTCCTCCAAATTAATATTATCGTTCCTGTGGCTCATCCAAACTCCTAAGCTCCTCCAAGCTCGCCTCAAACCTCCTCCAAACTCCTCTGAAATGAAAGGTGGTTTTTCATAGGAGGCTATGGTAGACATTAGTGGCGCAGCTCATTCATTTGTAATTCTGATGCCAGATTTGTTGTTACACATAAAGAAAGAGAGTGAGGACTGAATGTGAAGTTGAAGTGATGCAAATAGTATTTTTTCTTCTCATTTTCCCCATGGGTACTTACAAATTGGGTATACAAATTCAAAGTTGGGTATCTCATTTGTTGTGGATCTGGGCATCAGCACTGTCTACTTGACATGCTCACAAACAGCTGATACCTCATCCAAAATCGTTCCTGTGGGGACGCAAATCAGTGCTCCTCCAACCTCCTAAACTAATCTCATCTTTTTTTTTGGAGGAACCATTGGAACAGACCCAATACTACTGTCAGCTGACTACGCTTCTTCTATTAGGGACCTCTAGAACACCATAAACTGGGGAGGTGAATTACTTAACTAATACCCCAAAGTTTTGGGTATTGTTGCAGCTGGCACCACCCCTCCAACAGTATGTGGTAACACATAGAAAGGAACTAGATTCTAGCCTTTCTAGGGAACTTCGCTGTATAGTATTTTTGTTGTTTTTCTAGATTCTAGATTTTCTAGATTTTCTAGATTTCTAGGGAGGGGGGCAGGGTTCTAGGATTGCTTTGTAGCTTGGGTGCGGAATGGAAAATTATGGCTAACAATAAGCATAGAGTGGAAAATTCAACCAAAAGCTATTGTATTTGGCTTTATCAATGTCCAATTACCCGCTCACCAGAATTAGTTAAAACCTATGCCAATTTTGACCTGTTTTGTCCTATCATTACATCCATAAATCAGTATAGGGTTTAAATTATCCAATACATTTTTGAATAAGGAGTGGAAAATTAAGAGGAAAACTTGGGAAAAGAGTGGGAAAATAGTATCCATAGGGTGTCATTTTCCGCCCAAATTTCCCAATGCTAGGACGGGGGGGGGGGGGGGGGGGCAAATTACAAAAAGTCACATAATTCTGAAAAGTCGTCATTTCGCTTGCTTATGCATTGATAGCTGATTTAAAGCTAACTTTTCTTAGTAAAAGTTGCTTAGATTTTCTTCTATATCATTTTTCGCCGATTTCAGGCGGTTGGGGGGGGGGGGGGCAATTGCCCATTTTACCCAACCATTACAAAAAGTCTCACATAATTCCAAAAAGTTATCGGATTTCGCTTGCGTATGCATTGATAGCAATTTAAAGCTAACTTTCCTTAGTAAAAGTTGCTTAGATTTTCTTCTATATCATTTTGCGCCGATTTCAGGTTTTTTTTTTTTTGGGGGGGGGGGGGAATTGCCCATTTTGCCCAACCGTAGATCCGCTACTGGCAACTATACCATGCCATGCTCTCTCCTCTGAAGTGAGCAGTATGCACAAAAGCGGCCCCAACAGACAGGATTTGGTAGCGTCACGTGACATGACGTCATGTGAGCTTGAAGTTTTCCCTTCACCATCGACTTAACCCGCGCGGCGCTGGGGGGGGGGGAGGGTAAATTTTACCCCCCCTCCCGGATTTTCTCCATAACTTGACAACTATGACAGATATCAAAGTGAAACTTACGGTAGCTTATGGTGCATCAATTCTACGTCTTCTGCCATTTTTTTTTTAATTTGTGAAAATTTGTGGCAGATAATGACGTTTTAGTGACGTCATGCCATGTCATTTTTGGTGAAAAAAACGTTAAATGCTTGAAAAATCGTAGAAAATAGCGTGCTACTGCAAATTGCAAATACAAGGCATCAACAGAAGGGAAATAACATTGTCTTTGACATGGCTATCTCAGATTTGCAAAATTTTGGGTTTTTGACCCCCAAAAATGCAAAAAAATGATTTTTTTGGGAAGAATTTCCACAAAAGTTTTTTGTTTGAACATTTAAAAAAAAAAACGGAAGATATATTAGTGAACCGTGTATGAACGATGTTCAAACCAAATTTCAAAGCAATTTCTTTATTTTTGACTGACTTATGGCTCTCTAAGAACAAGTAACTCATGACGTCATTTTTTTAATGCGTTTTTTGGCTTTTACTGACCAGATACAGACAAATAAATGCCACCACTGTATTTCGAAGACAAAACTAGTCTAGAAACATGCAATGTTTATTTAGATTAATCAATTTCAAATTTTGACCTTATTGTGACCTGACCTTGACCTGAGGACGATTATATGGTGTCAGGCTGTGAAAATGGCTGCTTCTATCGAATTATACGTGTAAAATAACCCATACAACATGTGTCGCATGGCTTTCGTAGACCTGTGACCTTGTGTGACCTGACCTTGACCTTGACCTTTGCTTACAATTTCACTTTTACTTATGCGGGAAATGCATTATACACTCTGGAGCATTTTGTGAGATAATAGTTGCAATATAAGGCTTTGGATGGAAAGTATAGCCCCAAAACTCAAATACTTACATTTTACATTTGACCTGACCGTGACCTGACATGTGACCTTATTTTAAGAATTTCGAGTATGCATTCGATTCTTCTCGTTGAGAGCTTGCGATCACCGCATTGCGCGTCTCGCTGCGGTTATTGTTTTGGAAGATACGAGGGGGGGGGGGGGGGGTAAAATTTACCCCCCCCCCCCCCCCAGCGCCGCGCGTTCGGCTGGAGACCCCAGCGCCGCGCGTTCGGCTGGAGACCCCAGCGCCGCGCGGGTTAACATGTAAACTGAGCAAACTTATGACCTCAAAATTTCGGTCACCAGGTGGTAAATAGAATGCGTTTTTGGCACAGATGTTAAGTTCGTTTTCTTCTGTTTATGAGAATGCCCACTTTTAGGCCTAAAGAGTGTCTGAAATGCGCCTAAATATTGGCACAAAGGTGTGCATGTTAACCCTCGTCCTGGTGGGGTGGGGGTCATTTTGACCCCCCCCCCCCTGAGTTTTTTTTGGGGGAATAGCGAGAAAACGGCGGCGCGCAGTGCCACCAAATATGGCACAGCTATTTGGGCATCAATTACCAACATTTTGTGAAAGTTTTAACAGCAGGTCATCTCAGGTCAGGTCACCAAGTCATGTCAGGTGATCTTATATCCAAAAATGCTTGCAGTCTTGCCAAAGCCAGTGTTTGTCCGAGAGATTTGTAACTTTCAGGATTGTATAAGGCCACACATACCTACAATTCGTTTATCTCGTATGTGTTGTATCGGTGACCTAAGGTCAATTTAATTTTGTGACCTCCCATTATAAGTAAATGGGAAAATATACAAATACTTCCTATTCAGAGAAAATGATTAGATCAGGCCAATTATTTAAGAATCATACTATTTTAACTCATTATTGATGACCCGGGTGCAATTGTTGCTCTGTGACGTCTGCAAGGTCAGCTGAGGTCATCTCAGGTCACCAGCACTTTTTGTCAATAACTCTTGATATAATAAAGATAGAGACGTGTAAACGACACCACTGTGCTTTTTCGTCGAGTCGCATCGCCCCATATGCAACATGACCTACCTGGGTCACCAAATGACCTTGACCTGAGGTCAAATTTTGATGTTGACCTAACTAGGTCACCATTTCTATGGTTCGAAGCGCCTTGACGAGAGAAACACGATAGTGTTGAAATCATTGTTATTTGTCTAACCAATACAACGGTATTTATGAAAGCGTTGTGGGGAAAACAATGCCCTCATGACCTTTGTTGACCTCTGGGGCCTAAACTATTGACCTTTTTTTATAACTTTCCGGCGATTTAATTTTTTCATGAGCTTTCGGTTGCCTTTTCCGTTCTTTCCTAGCTATCATAGTTCCCGATATATTTTTGGGAGTTTCTGTAGCGAAGTCCTATACTTGGAAAATTTGACCTTTGGTGACTTCATTATTGACCTGAGCCAAATCATACCTGAAGTAACGTTGAATGGCCTTGTTAAGAGCTTTCAAACGTTTTGTTCGCGTCTGTCTAGCCCTTTAGGTAGCCCTTTAGGTTTCTAGTTACAGGCAGTCTGGTTATTAATTCAACTTTTTTGGAACGATTCAATCATGATTCATTTTGGAATATGAATGATTCAATCACCATTGGATTCAATATTTTTTTTAATACAAAATAATTATTTCCTACCGATTGAAAGAATAAAAACAAATATTTTAATCGATTCATGTTTTATTCAACATTTAAATATATGTGGTGAATGTATGTCAAATACATACAAATAGAAACATACATACATATGATCATTAAAACATTGTTACAGCAATACTATTTCAGTATAAATGAATGTAGCCACTGGGACAGCAATCTGCAATCTGCAACAATTTACCAGTGTACTTAATCGTTAAGAATCGTTAAATCTTTTGATTCAATCAGCCTTGATTTGATGGAGGGTTTGATCCAATCACGATTCATGAATCAAAAGATCTGGTGGTGAATATTTTGTTGTATTCAAGGAATTTTGATTGAACGATTCCAATCGATTCAATCAGTGTCGAATAAATAACCAGTCTGGTTAGAGGGGGCAATTTTACCCCCCACAACAATATAATGAACACATTATGTTATGTTCCTGCCAGGGCCTCTGATAACATGTTAACGGGGGGGGGGGGCAATTGCCCCCCCCCCCAGTGGATGGAATTGCCCCCTCAGTGGAACCAATTTGCCCCCAGTGAAACTGAGTTAATTCAACACGAGCAGGCACTAGGATACTATATATGATGCATCACTAGCCTTTAACAAATATTTCAGTCACCCGACGTTTTTTTTTTGGTTACTGTACTGCATGGCCTCGGATAGCATGTTAATTGTGTGTGGGGGGGGGGGGGAATTCCCCCGCAGTGACTGCTAGCTCCCTCCCCAGTGACCAAATCCCCACCCCCCTAGTGGGATCAAAATTCGTAGGTAACATACGATTGTACGGTTTGTAAAGTAGATAAAAGCGTCACTGAAGCATGTTTTCAACTTAAAACCAATAAAACACTGTTTACAGCTACCCAGCATAGCTTTGAGATCTTGAGGACGGATGCCCATCCCTCGTCGCGTCGGTTCAAAATTGGCGTGGACTACAGGTGTCGATGTATATGCGTTTGGGGTGGCCATCGGCCTCAATATTTTGAGTTTGGTCCCCAAATATGCTTTTGGCTCCCTCAATGTTTTCTGGCCAATGGCGGATCCAAGGGCGCCAATGCCAAATCTCCCAAACCACCTGAAATCAGCAAAAAATGACGTATTTTCTAATTAAAAGGCCAAGAAACCTTTACAAAATAAAGTTTAGTAATCACCCATTCATCCATAAAGAATCAAACTCCGATGAGTTTGTTTTATTGTTTTATACTGTTTGTGGATTTCGCCGCAAAAAAAAACTTGTGTTGCCATGCTGGGTTCTCCCTTGTGTCTGGCCTTAGATCAGGTATTTGACACATATACCATGGTTTCAGCCACGGTGATCCGTGGCAAATCAAGCTTCTGATGAATTCGTTGGTTCTAGGAACATAAACTACCCAAAACCACCTTCATCACATCACACGACGAAACCGGGGGAATATCGGCGAAGCAATATTTCTCTCCTTCGTAAAGTTTTAGCTGCTTGTGTCCTCTGGGGTGACCCTCGCCCCCCCCCCCCCCCCAGGCGCCCTCGGCCCCACAGCTATATTTCGATCGAATAACCGATTTCACCGCATATCTGACGAGTAAATGTAGGGCTGTGTGCCAGCATTTGGCCGACACGACCGATGATGAATGGGTCTCGAAAACATGCCGACGTTGAGCCGATATCAGTCCGATGCTTGGTAGGACGACGGCCCGAGTTCAATGTATTTCGTTTCGAAAGCAATGTGCCACGTTTACGTGGTATGAGCATCATTCGAAAGTTGAGGAAAAAAACGTTGAAAACGAATAACAATTATTCCAGTTATTAACGTCTAACTGTAATATGTGAGATGAGTTGTACAGTAATCAGCAATCAACAGAAACAACCATGGTAACAACTATTCTTAGTTTTGGTGCCTCGTTTTCCATTCCAAGGGATACCATTTTCTATTGCAAGGCATACCTTTTGCATGGGTTGGATCTGCACTGATTAGTGATTAATACGATAATTTGATGAATTACTAATTGCAGGTGAACTTTTTTATATAGTCCAAAATGAAATGTCTCACAAAATGTTTAACCAATGTGTTTGTTTTATTATGTAAGGGATATGATGGTTCTAATGGAGCCCTTGATCCATTGGCGCATCCAGAACGTCCAAAAACGTCGTTATGAAGAACTGTCTCAAAACTCGTCCGACTTTGTGTGCATTTGCAAACAAAGTCCTGTCGTGCCGAGCCGAGGGTGGGGCATTTTAGGGGGAGTTTGGGGTGGGACGCTCCTTATTTTTTTCTCGAGAATTGGCGGCGTGCAGCACCACCGTTTCTGTCACAGCTGTTTCGGCATGAATTGCGCACCTTAAGTACAATTTTTGACTAGGTTCATCTCAGGTGAGGTCACCAGGTCACAGCAAGTGGCCTCGCCTCCAAAGAAGTTTGTGGTCGAGTCACAGCCACAGTGTTTGACTGAGCGATGTAACAATTTCGGCATGAATTTAGACGAGCTATCTAACGGTATTTATGGATTTGCCTAATCCCCATTGAAGCCGAGTTCGGGCTTCAGATGCCTTCCTTGGCACGACTAAGCTGGCGCCGAGCACCGACAGGGAGCGGGTTAAGAACTGCTTTAAAACAGATTTTGCCTTTGTATAAGCTGCTTAGATCTTCCTTCAGAAAATGTGTTAATGTTCGACCGATTTAGTTGTATTGGTAGAGCTATGGCGCCAGTGGACCCCTTCGCCCCGTTCCTGTTCGGTCCCCAAATAGTTTTCAAAAATCGACATCACAGGTGTGGACCTTCGATGATGGGCGTGTTTAAATTTAGCATTTTTATTTAGCTTCATTATTGTATTATTCTACTATTTTATTTCTGTTTTACACTTATGTTTGTCGTTATCCCACTTAAAATGTATCAGTATATATGCATAGGTACGCTTAATCAAGGACGTAGCAAGTGGGGCACGGCCATAGTCCCCCCCCCCGAGGAAACCAATTTATACTAGATAAAATGCGATTTTTTTATGACTACCCGGCTCTACCCCCGCCAACAAAATTTGTCTGAGGAGCGAAATATGATTCTACCACTGACGTGCCCCCCCCCCCCTGATAAAAATCCTGGCTACGTGCCTGCGCTTAACCATATACCTTAGCAGCATGTTTTTTTTCTCTCGAATTTTCACTTATATTGTTCTTTTGCTCATTTTGTTTTGTTTCGATATCTATAAAACGATCGCCACTATGGTGATGTTGTGTAAAACGGCGCACATAAGACAATACAATTACTGTCACATCATGCAAGATAGAAAGACAAGTTTTGCACAGCACGTTCTTGCCACTGTCAACTTTATTATGTGCAAGTTTCGTAGCTCTAAATTGATATCTTCTTTAAAAAAATGGCCATCGGCCATCATCGAAAAACATGATGGCCGTCCAGTTTCTGTTCGGCTGCTGCTATCAGCATGCACGAGCTGTTTTGTTGAATTGCTATTGGCCGGCCGGCGGCTATTGGCCGGCGCTAACAATATGCTTGCAATTTAATCGATAGTTGCAGTGCTTCTAGTAGCGGAAGCCCTCTGGAGTCTACCCGATAACTTTTTGCTCCCAGCAAGTTCCTGGAGTCTTTGGAATATCTCAGCAACTAGGGCGAATCTGGAGAAACGAAGTCATGGGTCAATTAAGAAAGTTATGTTCTATAGACCAGTGTCAATAAACCCAAATAAGCGATGTGAGTAGGCACACTCCCTTTAACCCTATTCCCTGCGGGGGCAGATTCTGCCCCCCCCCCCCGGTGGGTTTTCACTTGCCGCTTATAAATCGCTATAAACCGTAAACCGTTCTGAAACTTTGTGACTTTTCCCGAAATTGAATGGCGCGTGTTGTGTCAAAATTTTGAAGAAAAAAAACTCCAGCAGAGACGGTTCCCGACTCCTGTTTTGGGGAGGGTGTTACGAATGCGGTTTTGCGGCGCATACTTCCTTCGTGGTTTGCAGTGCAATAAATGCGTCGGAAACAATTTCAATGCAATATGCATCATAGATACTGGGATTGTACATATTTTGGGGGCAGAGACGCACTCAGGATAAAACAATGGGAGGCGATACCCACCCTCAAATTAGGTCCAACTTCAAATTGGTAAGATGATAAAAGCGTTATGCGCATGGTGCCCCCATGTTTTTTTTCCCTGGATCCGCCTATGCGAAATATATCAAATTTAACAAATTAAAGCATATAATGCCCACATGTGATGTTCATGTCGTCCCAAACAATCATGAACAGCACATTTTTTCCCCTTCAGAAAATCCCCCCATTTTACATTCCCTGAATACGCCTATGATTTTTTGTTTTGTTTTTTGTCTTTGGTATATTAAAGACCAGTACATTTGAAGCTCAAAAACGTTTGGCGCATTACAATGGGTCGAGCCACATGGCCGCAATGACCTTTAAAAAAAACTGATTTTTTTGCCCCCTGAGCCCCCATTTTTGAACAAAACAAAAATGTCGGGCCCAACAAGAGAGATCTTGTCATGACGAATCGAATGGCGTTTTCCCCATCGAAATCGACCGAGCGGTTCTCGAGATCTCTGGGGGGGGGGGGGGGGATCTGCCCCATCACAGGTTAACGTAATTTTGGCCGCCCGCAGGGAATAGGGTTAAGTTGAGCACATTTGGTTGAGTCCTAGCCCGCTAGTTGCCATGGTAACACAATGGAGTTGCGTTGGTTGCCATGGTAGCAAAAGCATGCTCAGCGTCGTTTCCGGCACGTGGAACGTGTTCCGGCGCGAGCAGGGTGTCCTGGCACTCCCGGTTGGATAATTGTCACCGAGTCTTTGCTGGGGGCGATATCAACGTTGGTGAGGATGGATCCCTCTATTATAGAGATAGTAATCATTCAAGATGAAGAAGCCACTTTAACCTTCTGCCGGCAACAACGCCTCATCCCAGTTCCACTGCCGCGGCCGGCGGATTAAGCGAGCGAAATCCGATGAGTTTTCAGAATTATGTGAGACTTTTTGGAATTTCCCCCTCTAACCACCAGGGGCGCAACTGCCTATACGGACAGTGTGGAATGTCCGTACCGTTTTTGACGGGCGCCGAAGGCGCCCCCCCCCCCCCCCGGACCATTTTGTTTTACAATTAGCACCGCCAACAGGACAGGCACCAGTGACGTGCAGAGTATACGGTCATTCAGGGCATGACCTGGTCCTTTGGACCCTAGGCGCCCATGCAAAGCTGGCGCCCTTCTATTCAGTGACGGCGCCTCTCCGGCTCGTGACGGCGGCCGGCGCCCCTCCTATCAGTGACGGCGCCCCTCCGGTCAGTGACGGCGCCCCTCCGGCCAGTGAAGGCCGAAGGGGCGCCGTCAATATTTTTGGGCGGCGAAGATATTTATGAATACAGGAATGTAGTGCATGCTCCAAGGAATCGAATGCCGCTTTCCCAGAGTGAATCGGTCCAGCGGTTTATGAGATACGAAAGGGGGCCGAATAAGCCCCCCCCCCCCCCTCCGACAGTTTCGTATATTTTTCATCCCGACAGTAATAGGGTTAAACGCACAATAGCATTTTTAGAGGTCCGCACCATACACAATGTGACGCATTGATGAGAAAGCATATCCAGGGCATAAGACTTAAAATTTTCGCGCCGCTCCGCGGCGCAATTTGTTCAAGAGTTCCAGATTTTGAGCTTAACAAATATTCCAAGTTGGTATAGCTGATTCCAAATTGGTGTAGCTAGCTCCAAAGTTGATATGGCAGTTTGCTAACTCCAGCTTCTAAAAGTTGGTATGGTCCATGCCATACCTGTCATACTGCATTTTCCATCCTTGTAACGTGCCTTTTCATCCGTTTTGTTTGGCCCTTTCAACGTTTGGGAAGGGACCCTTTCAACGCTCGGGAAGGGGGCCCTTTCGAAGCGCCGCCCCCCCCCCCCCTGGACGAAATCCTGGCTACGTGCCTGCGGCCAACACAATACCATTTACCATAAACCCTTTTTACCTTTTTAAACTTTATTCCAGTCCCAACCTGTCATTCCCATCTAGTTACACAAAAAGGTGGTCATCACTGTTCTGACATCACATGATTGCCATCAGTATTCTTCAAGCTCTCCTGAAGTCTTGCAATCATATCACAGCCTCTTTACCTATGCCATTCATCACAGACATCAATATCAATCGCTGCATCTACAGGGGTGCATTACCATCGAGGTGAGATCGATGTGCATGGGCGAAGGGCGAATCCTCGCCCTATTGACATTGCCTGATGGAAAACCAGAGTGCTGTTCATGGGTCCCTGCGGTTCGTCGGTCAACCGCAGGCTCTAAGCCCCGCCCCTTTGATCATGCGTTATCACAGGCAGGCGTCTTATGAGCACTGAATGCCGCGATGCGCTAATGTACATGACATTTCATACTGCAGTCGCTCTGTACTAGTGGTGCCAATCGGTACAATAATTTTCGGAATTCCGAATTTGTCCGAAGACCGATTCGGTTTTCCGACGGACATAACCATAAGCATATTTATTTGGACATTTTCGGATATCCAATGCCCAAGGATGGCTTGTCGCGAAAATCACTTGGGTTACTTTTTTTAATAAAAAAGAAATTGTGCCACAGGTAATTCACATCAAACTTACTTTTATTTATAAATCATAGGAAAGTACGCATAGCAATAGCACCATTCGCAGGTGTGATGGGGCATTGAAGAAAGGTACCAGAAGTTGAGCATACTCCACAAATACCAACAGGTAAGCCTTGATGTGTATGGCACCTCACAATGGGAAACATTGTAAGCAATAATAAGGAATAACATCAAACACTTTTTTCGGACAAATTTCAGACACAATTATTTTCGGACAGTTTCGGTCAGACAGCTGACCATGGTCTTGGACATCGGTCGGACATGGACACATATTTTCTGAAACTGGCACCACTACTCCGTACCGACCGCCGGAACTGCAGCCGACCGCAGCAGTGTGACGTCATACCTTTCGCCCCATCTCCACTTTCCGTTATGCTGCTTTCCCCTGCTGCCGACCACTGCTGAACGCCGAACCGCAGCCAACCGCAGGGCCCATGAACAGCACTCAGGCGAGTGCTGAACATGATCATCTTTTTTTCCAGAGAGCGCAGCTTTTGAATGTTGAAGCGAGGTGTTTTTGGTAGTAGGTATAGACATATAACTTACATTTAATCACCATTTAAGTGCATCCAATTGCTCCCAGTGATTTTACATAGGAAGTAGTGGCGATGGAATTAATCTACATCACAACTTGTTACATGCGTTTTTGCTGACAAAAATATCCGTTTTGACTGGCTGGGGAGGGAGTTGGAACGTACTGTTCCGTTACTGTTACTGTTACAGGGAAATACTGACCTTTTCCACACAAATGGAGTTATTACTTGAAATCGATAGGCTGAGACCAAAATATATAGCAAATTGATCACATTTTGCATATAAACGTTCCTACCGAAAGATATTTCAAGTTAAAGTTGATAGCGTTCCACGCTTATAACGGTCGGTACTCACAGGTACTCACACGTATTTGGTAACGAATTCACTGCCGCTAAAATTAGCCTCCCCACGCATTGTTATTTATCATGAAGGTATATAATACGTTTCATGCACTCTATCTTTTGGGAATATGTACCACACTTCTATGCAAAATCAACCAACATTTGAAAAAGTGCATTGAAATCGTTTGTTTAGCTTGGCCCCGGACGGCGACCTATTTAGTTTTCTCGATTCATTAAAAAAAGAGAAGATTTTCCTCACGAATTTTCAACATACAGGTATTCAATACATTGAAATGCATTCATGAAGCATTTATTTGAACCGTTTTTCCGTAATCAATCAATAAACATTGTAGAAAACCGTGATACATTCGGCGGATTAACTTGGCCCCTTACGACGGCTTATTTAGTGTATGCGATTTGTTGAGAGGTAACTCAACGAGAGGTATTAAACGTTGAACGGATTGATACAAAAGCGCCAGATATGTCGCGTTTCCAATAGTGAAGGGAAAACACCGATCATGAACTCCGAAAGAAGTATATGTACTTGCTTTTTATTTGTTCTCTCCAAACTTCCAACTTTGAATTAGGGAATAATTTTATTTAATTCTTAAATTTAGATCACATCATTTTTATACCATAACGATAGCCTCAGAAATTGTTGCTAAACAAATACAAGGTCATTATTTCCCTTTAACAATCACAGCTCCAAAGCTTGTTGTCCCTCCGATATTGACAAAGGCGAGATCCGTGCCGCCGCATACACCTGCGGCCTGCGCTGATCACCTGTGTCATTGTGGAGCGTGGTGCCCCCCCCCCCCCCCCTCCCCCGGTCTTCCAACAAGAGGAGACGGGTTTCTCCAACGCACGGTTGGGATCCGTCTGGACTGGTATGGTGTACTGTCGTAGAAAAGCGGTCTGTCTCAGCATACAGATGTTCCCGCTGATCTGGGGACTACGTCTGATGATAGCACATCCGCTGACGTCATCCAGCCCGTGTGAGAGGTTTCCCGGTCATATATATATATATATCCTGTGCGTGTATATATATATATATATATATATATATATATATATATATATATATATATATATATATATATATATATATATATATATATATATATATATATATATATATATATATATATATATATATATATATATATATATATATATATATATATATATATATATATATATATATATATATATATATATATATATATATATATATATATATATATATATATATATATATATATATATATATATATATATATATATATATATATATATATATATATATATATATATATATATATATATATATATATATATATATATATATATATATATATATATATATATATATATATATATATATATATATATATATATATATATATATATATATATATATATATATATATATATATATATATATATATATATATATATATATATATATATATATATATATATATATATATATATATATATATATATATATATATATATATATATATATATATATATATATATATATATATATATATATATATATATATATATATATATATATATATATATATATATATATATATATATATATATATATATATATATATATATATATATATATATATATATATATATATATATATATATATATATATATATATATATATATATATATATATATATATATATATATATATATATATATATATATATATATATATATATATATATAGATATATAGATATATAGATATATAGATATATAGATATATAGATATATAGATATATAGATATATAGATATATAGATATATAGATATATAGATATATAGATATATAGATATATAGATATATAGATATATAGATATATAGATATATAGATATATAGATATATAGATATATAGATATATAGATATATAGATATATAGATATATAGATATATAGATATATAGATATATAGATATATAGATATATAGATATATAGATATATAGATATATAGATATATAGATATATAGATATATAGATATATAGATATATAGATATATAGATATATAGATATATAGATATATAGATATATAGATATATAGATATATAGATATATAGATATATAGATATATAGATATATAGATATATAGATATATAGATATATAGATATATAGATATATAGATATATAGATATATAGATATATAGATATATAGATATATAGATATATAGATATATAGATATATAGATATATAGATATATAGATATATAGATATATAGATATATAGATATATAGATATATAGATATATAGATATATAGATATATAGATATATAGATATATAGATATATAGATATATATATATATATATATATATATATATATATATATATATATATATATATATATATATATATATATATATATATATATATATATATATATATATATATATATATATATATATATATATATATATATATATATATATATATATATATATATATATATATATATATATATATATATATATATATATATATATATATATATATATATATATATATATATATATATATATATCTATATATCTATCTATCTATCTATCTATCTATCTATCTATCTATCTATCTATCTATCTATCTATCTATCTATCTATCTATCTATCTATCTATCTATCTATCTATCTATCTATCTATCTATCTATCTATCTATCTATCTATCTATCTATCTATCTATCTATCTATCTATCTATCTATCTATCTATCTATCTATCTATCTATCTATCTATCTATCTATCTATCTATCTATCTATCTATCTATCTATCTATCTATCTATCTATCTATCTATCTATCTATCTATCTATCTATCTATCTATCTATCTATCTATCTATCTATCTATCTATCTATCTATCTATCTATCTATCTATCTATCTATCTATCTATCTATCTATCTATCTATCTATCTATCTATCTATCTATCTATCTATCTATCTATCTATCTATCTATCTATCTATCTATCTATCTATCTATCTATCTATCTATCTATCTATCTATCTATCTATCTATCTATCTATCTATCTATCTATCTATCTATCTATCTATCTATCTATCTATCTATCTATCTATCTATCTATCTATCTATCTATCTATCTATCTATCTATCTATCTATCTATCTATCTATCTATCTATCTATCTATCTATCTATCTATCTATCTATCTATCTATCTATCTATCTATCTATCTATCTATCTATCTATCTATCTATCTATCTATCTATCTATCTATCTATCTATCTATCTATCTATCTATCTATCTATCTATCTATCTATCTATCTATCTATCTATCTATCTATCTATCTATCTATCTATCTATCTATCTATCTATCTATCTATCTATCTATCTATCTATCTATCTATCTATCTATCTATCTATCTATCTATCTATCTATCTATCTATCTATCTATCTATCTATCTATCTATCTATCTATCTATCTATCTATCTATCTATCTATCTATCTATCTATCTATCTATCTATCTATCTATCTATCTATCTATCTATCTATCTATCTATCTATCTATCTATCTATCTATCTATCTATCTATCTATCTATCTATCTATCTATCTATCTATCTATCTATCTATCTATCTATCTATCTATCTATCTATCTATCTATCTATCTATCTATCTATCTATCTATCTATCTATCTATCTATCTATCTATCTATCTATCTATCTATCTATCTATCTATCTATCTATCTATCTATCTATCTATCTATCTATCTATCTATCTATCTATCTATCTATCTATCTATCTATCTATCTATCTATCTATCTATCTATCTATCTATCTATCTATCTATCTATCTATCTATCTATCTATCTATCTATCTATCTATCTATCTATCTATCTATCTATCTATCTATCTATCTATCTATCTATCTATCTATCTATCTATCTATCTATCTATCTATCTATCTATCTATCTATCTATCTATCTATCTATCTATCTATCTATCTATCTATCTATCTATCTATCTATCTATCTATCTATCTATCTATCTATCTATCTATCTATCTATCTATCTATCTATCTATCTATCTATCTATCTATCTATCTATCTATCTATCTATCTATCTATCTATCTATCTATCTATCTATCTATCTATCTATCTATCTATCTATCTATCTATCTATCTATCTATCTATCTATCTATCTATCTATCTATCTATCTATCTATCTATCTATCTATCTATCTATCTATCTATCTATCTATCTATCTATCTATCTATCTATCTATCTATCTATCTATCTATCTATCTATCTATCTATCTATCTATCTATCTATCTATCTATCTATCTATCTATCTATCTATCTATCTATCTATCTATCTATCTATCTATCTATCTATCTATCTATCTATCTATCTATCTATCTATCTATCTATCTATCTATCTATCTATCTATCTATCTATCTATCTATCTATCTATCTATCTATCTATCTATCTATCTATCTATCTATCTATCTATCTATCTATCTATCTATCTATCTATCTATCTATCTATCTATCTATCTATCTATCTATCTATCTATCTATCTATCTATCTATCTATCTATCTATCTATCTATCTATCTATCTATCTATCTATCTATCTATCTATCTATCTATCTATCTATCTATATATATATATATTATATATATATATATATATATATATATATATATATATATATATATATATATATAATCGATATTGAACATATCCCAATGAGTGGCGAATATCCGATGCGTTTGTGGCAAATCACAGTGTATTTTGCTCTGACTACATGCGGTTTTGTTGCAGTCACATCGTGTGGAGAAATTCGATGTGTTTTCGTTTCCGTCCGGCATGGTTATGTGGGGATTGATCATTGGGAAGCGTTATAGCGACGGGTTCACTTTCTATATATTCCACCATTAACCGCAAACATGCTGAAAAATGCGGCGTTGTTTTATATTGCATCTTAGTCACAGTCCAGTGGCGCCTCAGTGTTGTTCCAGCGTTATGTCGTACGTTTCTGTTATGTCGATGGTGGTGTTTGTAATCAGTGAGTGCGAGGCGGCCTTGGAGCTGCGGCTGGGCGCCATTGTATGGGCGCTAAGTGGCCATCTCCGTCTGAGGGGCTGTGAGGACTGTCTGAGGGGCTGTGAGGACTGTCTGAGGGGCTGTGAGGACTGTCTGATGAACTGTGATGGCCGTCCAGTGAGTCCGAGGGCTGCAAGGGTCGTCCAGTGAGTTGCCTGTGTGCGTCCGTCTCGCAGTAGTTCAGCGGTCAGCACCAGAGTACTTATATCAATCACTGTCACTGGTCACTGGTCGGCACTGATCTCTCGCCGCCGCTACCGACGTGCACTGTGTGGCTGGCGCCGTGCCAGGAATCAAAGCCGGACGCTGTCGGCGCTCGTCAGCACAGAACTGCCCCGCCCCCCCCCCGCCTCTGTGATCCGTGATCGAATCCAGCGGTGGCTGGAACTAAAGGTGGCTGGCTCGCACCGAACCGAGGCCGGGGCACCAGAAACCACAGTCGTCGGTAACAGTGTCGACCACGACTGGACGGTCGGCGGGGTTAGATGTCTAGCGTTCATGTGCACCGACCGGGCACTTCCAACTAATGCGATACTTGCGCGTCGCTGAACCGCCTGTTCCGTGCGCTGAGGCGATACTGAACTGAAGATTTCCGAATATACCACAAGATACTAAACCGAGACCCACAAAGGGCCAGCGTGCACAGTGATGACACCGTAAAGGGCGAGTTTGATGCCGGTCACGAGTCTGCTTATTTACGTTTGCTTCGTACGGCTCACCTCGATGTTGAACCATAACATTGCTAAGACTAGGAACATGTTTGCGTTCCCTTCGACTGATGTCATCATCCTTCCTGTGCCTCCGGCGTTAGCAAGCACATCGCTCCATGTCCACGGCCAGTGTCCCCAGTCAATGTGGTGAAGCAACCGATTCTGTTCAGTCCTCCAGCTTCGCCGACTCGACCCATTTCTTAACATCTCACAACTCCATCAACCATAACTCCTGCCTGCTTCCTGTGGACAGACGGGTTGCTTTATTCACCTCGTACCCACCAGCTCTTTCCCTTCCCGCTACCGCAAGTTGCCGAAAGACAACACCCTGTTTCGTACTGTCGTCTCCCCGTTATATATAGGTGTTTTGGTCTCCCCCATCTCTAACCGCCTGCCGTCCGCGCCTGTTACAGAGGACGCCGGCCGTGTCTGACGTCGCCATGGCCTTGGGCGACGACGCGTCGGCGCCGATCGCCGCCCACGAGGCCGACGAGCTCGAAATGATGGCCGTCGGCGCCGGCAACGGTGACTCGAAGCAGAAGGTAAACAGTGCCTGGAGGATGTCGCCAATGCCTGAGGCAAGTACTAGCGCTAACGCTCCGTCCGCGGTGTTCGTCTAACGGCTCTCTCCGTGCTCCGCAGGTGGCCAGGTGATGTGCAGAGGTGAAACGTGGACAAAATTTGCCGCTGGAGTTTCATATACCAGGGTTTGGATACATTCTCAGGTCCCAGTAAACGTCACAACATTGATGAGACCATTTGATTAAATGCCGCGGTCTACATCAGTGACGTTTTGGTTCCGGAGAATGTGTCGAAATGTTTGGTTGACATTTCTGTGGAATAATTTGGTCTATGTTTTCACCTCTGGTGGCTGTGATCACTAACTGTGAATGTGTAATATTTGGTTTGCAGGGTGCCTGGTGGCGGCTTCGCTGGTGCTTACTAATATGCCTTGTCTTTGCGCCGCTAATCAATGCATCGACGATGGATGATCGATGCAGCATTCCAGTCATAGCACTATTCGTCTGAGGTAGATTGTATGGTTTGCAATGTGACGGGAAATCACTAACATGTGCACTACAGTATACGATGAGGGATCTATAAATGTTTCCAGTTACGGAGTACATTCCACCGAGTACATGTGCAATGCGAGCGTTCGCCCTGTACTCCAGTCTGAATGGCGCGTGATAATCGGAAGTTAGCCTTGCAGAAACTCTTACACGATATCATGCACTATTGCGCAGTATCACGGTTATCATTTTCGTAAACGTCTGATTTCCAAATGTTGCCGAATCTTCCGTAAGACCACCAATACTGCGCTACTACGGTCAATTTCAGTCATATCCGTCGTTATGTCCTGGACCGTGCGAGGGAGAACCAGTCGCCGTGCTTTTGCGTTGTATTTGTAAATACCTTGAGGGAGAGAACATTAAACGGTTTAGCACGTGGCATTGGCATAACCGTGATTTTTTAACGAGACATCACAATTTAACGCATGGGATCGGTGTATAGGCCTTGGGTGTATTCAGGTGTTTGACTCTCTGTAGACAAACTAGCGCATGCAAGCTAAATTAACTTTTGTACAGTTACCATTGTGTATTTGTATTTGTTCTTGCAAAGATTTCTCACTCTGCAAAAATGATGTTCAATTATTTCGAACATCACATGAACAACAGGACAACCATCGTTCAGTTCGTATGTAAATTTGTGCTCTGAAGGGCATTTATGCGTTTATTTGTTAGTGTGGATAAATTCGTTTATTGTTAAAAGTGCTACCATTTCCTACAAACGCAGAGCCTGTATGTCAGATTTACGATTCTATACACATTCTTCGAATTCTGTTAGAGTGGAAAGCTGAGCACAGTTCTTAGAAATTATGCACCTTTCCGTAAACACAATATCTGGCTTAAGTCATCCATTGTGTGAATACTTTTGCCATTAATTGCTTATGTATTTTTTTTATATCAAATGCATGCGCTGTCTTTCCCTTTGTATGCCATTTTGCAAAGTCTCCGCCACTTTGCTGGCTGGTTTGGTATTTTTCGCCCTGTTTTCGCGTTGTTTCTTTTACGCGCTTCGTACGTGGAAGCCTGGTGGTGAATGTCCTAATGCATGTGTGCACGCGGGAAACTGGACGATTGTCTAAGCCCGCACATTCACATTTTCACCTACCCATCTTCGTTGTCAATATCGGTGCATTGCTCTGACTTGTTTCTGTTTTACAGTACCTTCCCGACCAGTACTTCCGGGATGGCACGAGCAAGATCGACTTTGTGCTTGTACGCACCAGCGTCAGAGAAGACGATGATGATATCGACCACGAGTTGCGCCAGAGAATCTACGAGGAAAATCTGGTGCGCAAAGCGGATATTTGGGCTCTATCTTTTAATGAGTAATCTTACGCCAAGGCTCTTCTTTATGCCGGAACAAATGTGTGTACATTTACAGTTGACTTGGGTTGTTATCAGAGGAAATGTCTGTTATAGCTTAAAATAGTTTTCCTGATATGCTGTGACGTTCAAGGACATTTGTGTCACGCAGTGCTTTGTTTTTCTCGGAACCGCTCGTTTTTACTGACGTACCTTGGTAGTTTTTACTCGACTTCGCTGTTGCTTGTCGCAATAACGATTGTATCCAGTGGACACGATTAGGACAGCTTTACGGCAGTACCGTACCATGAACAACAGAACATACCTAGTTATCATTCCTAGATATCGCTTACTGCCCAGCTGCGTATCGTAGACACAGCCAGCGTTCCAGCTCATGGATAAACCTCACTGCTCTCACGGATGATTTATTAATCAGCTGTACCGAGTAGTTGATTGACACGAGTTTTGTTCGTTGTGGCCCATCGATCCATACCCATCGTCTCAACCGTGAACATATTTCTTGCCTGCGAGGACAGTTGCCGTATCTAAAAAAACTGTGTGCCTTCCCGTGATTTTGGCCAGTCCTGTGACCAGTCCTGTGACCAGTCCTGTGACCAGTCCTGTGACCAGTCCTGTGACCAGTGTACTGTATACTGTATCCAACCACATGACCCTGACCGGGGGACTATGTGATGACAACTGTGTACGTCCGCCGAGCAGAAGAAGGAAGGTCTGCACCTGGAGGAGGAGAAGATAGACGAGAGCAGTCCGCTGACGTTCGTCAAGGTCCACACGCCATGGGAGGTGCTGCAGCGCTATGCCGAGATCCTCAAGGTCCGCATGCCCATGAAGGAGGTGAGTGATCCGACGGAGCGCAGACATCGCACGGGAAGAGCGGGAGCGAACCAGACGACTGCGGTGTGTAGACTGCAGAGTGAGGTGTGAAGGCGGAGGGAGGTATATGTGTCACACTGGGCAGCGAGCACCATTTATCAGGGGGTAACCTAGGTAATGACTCATCGGGAGGGGTAACCTAGGTAATGACTCATCGGGAGGGGGGACGCGCGTCATTATATATTTTTTCAAGTTCGCTAGAAAATGTTTGAGTGAAAAGGAGTACTTTTGTAGCTGTTGTGTTTTAAACAACGCTTAATGAGCTGTACTTTTACGGACTCATGCACAACTACAATAGTGTCTTGTGTTGACCATTAACCGTAGTTAAGAAATACCGTACATTTTAGTATGTTTCCTTCTATTTGTATTTGTAGTTGATTTGAAGGCTTTAATAACCATGACAATATAAACACTGTATGCATGGTTAAAGGCGTTACATAATGCAACGTATTTATCTTCTAGCCGGCGGGTCTGAACACGGACGAGGACTTCCTCAACAAGGTGCCGGTCATACGCGAGATCACCAACCTGGTGGACATCGTCGATAAGGGAATGTTCGGCGTCAACCCGCGCAAGTTCCCGCCCAAGAATAAATACCTCACCGGCGTCTACAGCAGGGACCGCGAATACCTGTGAGTTACAGGGGATGGAGACGGAGGGAGCGGGTTGAGAGCGAATGTATTACGCTAAGGATACAGTCGCGGGAGATCAGGGGTTGACCAATAACCAGCCATCTGCTCCTCTTCTGTCCTGTCTGCTCTTCGAAAACGTATTGTGCAGGTTCGTTCTTTTTCCGGTATTGCTTTCCGTTCCGTTCTCATTCCGTCTATGTTTGATACTTGTTTCGATTCCTTTACTGTCGTCATGTTTGGTACGCTCCCGGTCCGTCCCTATTCCGTTCTCCGTTCCGTCTCCGTTCCGTCTCCGTTCCGTCTCCGTTCCGTCTCCGTTCCGTCTCCGTTCCGTCTCCGTTCCGTCTCCGTTCCGTCTCCGTTCCGTCTCCGTTCCGTCTCCGTTCCGTCTCCGTTCCGTCTCCGTTCCGTCTCCGTTCCGTCTCCGTTCCGTCTCCGTTCCGTCTCCGTTCCGTCTCCGTTCCGTCTCCGTTCCGTCTCCGTTCCGTCTCCGTTCCGTCTCCGTTCCGTCTCCGTTCCGTCTCCGTTCCGTCTCCGTTCCGTCTCCGTTCCGTCTCCGTTCCGTCTCCGTTCCGTCTCCGTTCCGTCTCCGTTCCGTCTCCGTTCCGTCTCCGTTCCGTCTCCGTTCCGTCTCCGTTCCGTCTCCGTTCCGTCTCCGTTCCGTCTCCGTTCCGTCTCCGTTCCGTCTCCGTTCCGTCTCCGTTCCGTCTCCGTTCCGTCTCCGTTCCGTCTCCGTTCCGTCTCCGTTCCGTCTCCGTTCCGTCTCCGTTCCGTCTCCGTTCCGTCTCCGTTCCGTCTCCGTTCCGTCTCCGTTCCGTCTCCGTTCCGTCTCCGTTCCGTCTCCGTTCCGTCTCCGTTCCGTCTCCGTTCCGTCTCCGTTCCGTCTCCGTTCCGTCTCCGTTCCGTCTCCGTTCCGTCTCCGTTCCGTCTCCGTTCCGTCTCCGTTCCGTCTCCGTTCCGTCTCCGTTCCGTCTCCGTTCCGTCTCCGTTCCGTCTCCGTTCCGTCTCCGTTCCGTTTTCATTCTTTCCTCGTTCTGTTCCCGTTCCGTTATTGTCGGTCAGAACTTGATATGCAAGATTTTCGAGAGAGAGAGGTGTTTATTTTTTGTTCACGATGCTCATGCATTCATGCTTTTTGCACACAGTCACAAAGGAACATATGTTTTTATCTTGTATATAATTTACGCTGTTACCGTTGCAGGTTTGACATGTCGGAGGACTTTTTCACCCCGGCTGTTCGCGCACGCGTCGTGGCCTTCATTCTGAAACGGAAATGGTTTGTCGCACAAACGACCACACATAAGCCCAAGATGGACTTTGGTATCGACAAGCTGCTGGCTGACGCGACATACCTGGCCAGCTACGCTCCACACGAGGTGAGTAGTGTGGTGGTTAGTGATCACTGGCTCTCGGTTCGTTGGTGGGCGTCAATCTAGTGTTGGGTTGTTGTTTTTTATATGATGGGGACATCAAGACGATCATCTGCACTATTCGTGATAAGCAAAGGCATCAATCATTGAGTGATAGTTAATGCCGATGGCTGTGTGATGTTTGATTACGAGCGAGCGCTTCGCGCTCGCTCGTCCTTCCGTGGTATATGGGAGAAATCTGATTATGAGCGGCCCGACCCGGCCCGGCCCGACTCGGTCCGGCTCATGGCGACGCTTTTGAGAAGCTCATATCTCTGCAACCACACGTCCGATTTACAAGCGGACTTCTTTGCTGAGCAGCCCCATCCATTCTGCCCTGTCTGAGACCGGTGCTGACTCATGTGGGTGACTACCACTGCGCGTGGCGCGTGAGAGGTGTTGAAAAGTGTTTGATCGCAAAATCTCTGCAACGGCTGAGCCGATTGTGTGCAAATTCAAATTTGGTGTGTGGTTAGGGACCTATCAGCCGCCACTTTCCCACAAGTCGGGGATGGGGTGCCTCTGCACGTGCGCACGTTCACACCCCTATTCTATATCTCAGGAACGGCTGAGCCGATTGTGTTTAAATTTGGTGTGTGGTTAGGGACCTCTCAGCCCCCACTTTCCCACAAGTCAAGGGCGGTTGCCTCTGCACGTGCGCACCTTTTTTTTGTATCTCAGTAAATACTTGCCCGATCGAGTTGAAATTTCCCATACATTTCCTTCGCCTCGCTCGTTCATCGCCAACTACGGCGCCTTACTGGTAGTTAATAGTGCGATAAAGGGATAGTTAAAAGTGTAAGAAAGTGATAACCAATGCCCAAGGACTTTTTTAATTCTGTGTGAGATTTGTTGTGATCTTATGTGATTGCCTTTCTTCCTAAGATGCAGAGTTAAAATGGGAGGGCTCGGCTCAGGAATGTTATCTGTCGCCGTCCCGTGTACTGCTGCCGTCCGTGTTCTTAGTCATCCCTCATTAAGCTGCCAAACTATTCATCGTAACGGAATTACAGAACACCAACATCACTATATTTCTACCATCCAGGGCGACTTCAAGCGGTTAGGAAACTCACGGGCGCTCCTATACTTCGAGTGGGCCAACCTGCGCAAGTTCTACCGGCACCAGCCGCTCGACTATGTCGAGGACTACTTCGGCGTCAAGATCGGCATGTACTTCGCCTGGCTGGGATTCTACACGTACGCGCTGATCCCGCCGGCGATCGTTGGTATCATCTGCTTCATCTACGGACTCATCACCATCTATGACGACGTGCCTACGTGAGATTTGAGCGCCGCGCGGCGAAGTGAGGGGGGGGGGGGGGGGGGGGAGATGGTTTGTGAACGTTGGTGAGGTGTGCGAGCAGGCATGCTGGTGCACGAGGTTTTATGTGTTCGTTGCTGGGGTTGGGTGCCAGATGTTAGTGAGTGTGCTGAAGGTTGTCGGCATTTTAAACACACGTACCAAATAAGTATGTATCTATGCCTATCCCATTGTTTGTATAGTTAATTTCGGCGTTAATTGGATTGCCGTTATTTGTGCGGGGGGGGGGGGGGGGTCGATAAATTTAGTGGCGCGGAGGATTGTGGCGAAAAATGACCCTTTCAAAAATGTCATGTTGAGTTCTGCGCTCCGGTACGGGCGGAGCAGTCACCATTGGTCTGCTCGATTTCCTGCCAACGCCACCCTGCATACTCCAACAACGGCGAACTGGCTCCGTTTCAGTAACGACATCTGCGCGGACGAGGGCACCTGGATGTGTCCGATCTGTGACGTTTTCTGCGACTACTGGCGGCTCAACGAGACCTGTGTACACTCGAGGGTCGGGTACCTCATCGATAACCCGTCCACGCTCTTCTTCGCCATCTTCATGTCCTTCTGGGGTATGTGCTCTCGCACTGCTTTCGTTTGATGTCTCGATCCTCAGTTGGATATGCTGGCGTCCGGTACATCCATGGTGCAGTGGTGCAATGGTTTATGGCTCAATTGATGCAGTGCTTTGTGAACAAACACACATGCTTTAAGTCGCGTTTTAGGTGAATCCATTTTGCTTGGCATGCACTGAGCTGCTCTATGGTTTGGTGTTCGGGTAGCAGCTGTCGGCGGTCAGTACCCCCCCCCCCCCCGTCCCCCCGTCCCACTCCCCCGCGTGCTGGATGCTGGATCGGTCAGCATTAACCGTGATGTCTATGTGTCTCCCTGCGGCCGCAGCGGCGCTGTTTCTCGAGTTCTGGAAGCGCTACTCGGCCGAGATCACCCACCGCTGGGACCTGACCGGCTTCGACGTCAAGGAGGAGCACCCGCGGCCCGAGTACCTCACCAAACTGAAGGACCTCAAGCAGGAGGTGAGTGCGCGTTGGCTCCCTCGCCTACTGCCTTCCATTCGGAGAGCTTCAATACGGAGAGTTGGAAGTTTGAAAGTGGTCTTGGTTGGATACCGGAGATCTGTACCGACATGTATTGATTTAGAGGCTTGGGCATGTGTATATTGCTCTGAATTTATATCTTCAAAAGTGTCTGTTGTAATTCTCTCATCTCTGGGTGTCAAAGCCACATCAAAGTGCACAATACTTTGTTCAGCTGGTGGATGAGTCGGCCGCAATATTTCCAGGCTCCTCTGACTGTCGACTGACTGCGTCCGGCAGGTGAACGTGGTGACGAAGCAGCTGGAGCCGCGCGTCAGCTTCTGGAAGATGCGCTTCCCCCGGATCATGCTGAGCGTCTCAGTTATCCTCCTGCTGGTGAGTTGCTCAGCGTCTCAGTTATCCTCCTGCTGGTGAGTTGCTCAGCCTCTCAGTTATCCTCCTGCTGGTGAGTTGCTCAGCGTCTCAGTTATCCTCCTGCTGGTGAGTTGCTCAGCCTCTCAGTTATCCTCCTGCTGGTGAGTTGCTCAGCCTCTCAGTTATCCTCCTGCTGGTGAGTTGCTCAGCGTCTCAGTTATCCTCCTGCTGGTGAGTTATTCAGCCTCTCAGTTATCCTCCTGCTGGTGAGTTGCTCAGCCTCTCAGTTATCCTCCTGCTGGTGAGTTTCTCAGCCTCTCAGTTATCCTCCTGCTGGTGAGTTATTCAGCGTCTCAGTTATCCTCCTGCTGGTGAGTTGCTGAGCCTCTCAGTTATCCTCCTGCTGGTGAGTTGCTCAGCGTCTCAGTTATCCTCCTGCTGGTGAGTTATTCAGCCTCTCAGTTATCCTCCTGCTGGTGAGTTGCTCAGCCTCTCAGTTATCCTCCTGCTGGTGAGTTGCTCAGCCTCTCAGTTATCCTCCTGCTGGTGAGTTGCTGAGCCTCTCAGTTATCCTCCTGCTGGTGAGTTGCTCAGTCTCAGTTATCCTCCTGCTGGTGAGTTGCTCAGCCTCTCAGTTATCCTCCTGCTGGTGAGTTATTCAGCGTCTCAGTTATCCTCCTGCTGGTGAGTTATTCAGCCTCTCAGTTATCCTCCTGCTGGTGAGTTGCTCAGCGTCTCAGTTATCCTCCTGCTGGTGAGTTGCTCAGCCTCTCAGTTATCCTCCTGCTGGTGAGTTGCTCAGTCTCAGTTATCCTCCTGCTGGTGAGTTGCCCAGCCTCTCAGTTATCCTCCTGCTGGTGAGTTGCTCAGCCTCTCAGTTATCCTCCTGCTGGTGAGTTGCCCAGCCTCTCAGTTATCCTCCTGCTGGTGAGTTATTCAGCGTCTCAGTTATCCTCCTGCTGGTGAGTTGCTCAGCGTCTCAGTTATCCTCCTGCTGGTGAGTTGCTCAGCCTCTCAGTTATCCTCCTGCTGGTGAGTTGCTCAGCCTCTCAGTTATCCTCCTGCTGGTGAGTTATTCAGCGTCTCAGTTATCCTCCTGCTGGTGAGTTACTCAGCGTCTCAGTTATCCTCCTGCTGGTGAGTTGCTCAGCCTCTCAGTTATCCTCCTGCTGGTGAGTTGCTCAGCGTCTCAGTTATCCTCCTGCTGGTGAGTTGCTCAGCCTCTCAGTTATCCTCCTGCTGGTGAGTTGCTCAGCGTCTCAGTTATCCTCCTGCTGGTGAGTTGCTCAGCCTCTCAGTTATCCTCCTGCTGGTGAGTTACTCAGCGTCTCAGTTATCCTCCTGCTGGTGAGTTATTCAGCGTCTCAGTTATCCTCCTGCTGGTGAGTTGCTCAGCCTCTCAGTTATCCTCCTGCTGGTGAGTTGCTCAGTCTCAGTTATCCTCCTGCTGGTGAGTTGCTCAGCCTCTCAGTTATCCTCCTGCTGGTGAGTTATTCAGCGTCTCAGTTATCCTCCTGCTGGTGAGTTGCTCAGCCTCTCGGTTATCCTCCTGCTGGTGAGTTGCTCAGCGTCTCAGTTATCCTCCTGCTGGTGAGTTACTCAGCGTCTCAGTTATCCTCCTGCTGGTGAGTTGCTCAGCCTCTCAGTTATCCTCCTGCTGGTGAGTTGCTCAGCCTCTCAGTTATCCTCCTGCTGGTGAGTTGCTCAGCCTCTCAGTTATCCTCCTGCTGGTGAGTTATTCAGCGTCTCAGTTATCCTCCTGCTGGTGAGTTACTCAGCCTCTCAGTTATCCTCCTGCTGGTGAGTTGCCCAGCCTCTCAGTTATCCTCCTGCTGGTGAGTTGCTGAGCCTCTCAGTTATCCTCCTGCTGGTGAGTTGCCCAGCCTCTCAGTTATCCTCCTGCTGGTGAGTTGCTGAGCCTCTCAGTTATCCTCCTGCTGGTGAGTTGCCCAGCCTCTCAGTTATCCTCCTGCTGGTGAGTTGCTCAGCCTCTCAGTTATCCTCCTGCTGGTGAGTTGCTCAGCGTCTCAGTTATCCTCCTGCTGGTGAGTTATTCAGCGTCTCAGTTATCCTCCTGCTGGTGAGTTATTCAGCCTCTCAGTTATCCTCCTGCTGGTGAGTTGCTCAGCCTCTCAGTTATCCTCCTGCTGGTGAGTTGCTCAGCGTCTCAGTTATCCTCCTGCTGGTGAGTTGCCCAGCCTCTCAGTTATCCTCCTGCTGGTGAGTTGCTCAGCGTCTCAGTTATCCTCCTGCTGGTGAGTTATTCAGCGTCTCAGTTATCCTCCTGCTGGTGAGTTATTCAGCCTCTCAGTTATCCTCCTGCTGGTGAGTTGCTCAGCCTCTCAGTTATCCTCCTGCTGGTGAGTTGCTCAGCCTCTCAGTTATCCTCCTGCTGGTGAGTTATTCAGCCTCTCAGTTATCCTCCTGCTGGTGAGTTATTCAGCGTCTCAGTTATCCTCCTGCTGGTGAGTTGCTCAGCGTCTCAGTTATCCTCCTGCTGGTGAGTTGCTCAGCCTCTCAGTTATCCTCCTGCTGGTGAGTTATTCAGCGTCTCAGTTATCCTCCTGCTGGTGAGTTATTCAGCCTCTCAGTTATCCTCCTGCTGGTGAGTTGCTCAGCGTCTCAGTTATCCTCCTGCTGGTGAGTTGCTCAGCCTCTCAGTTATCCTCCTGCTGGTGAGTTGCCCAGCCTCTCAGTTATCCTCCTGCTGGTGAGTTGCTCAGCCTCTCAGTTATCCTCCTGCTGGTGGTTGCTCATCCTCTCAGTTATCCTCCTGCTGGTGAGTTGCTGAGCCTCTCAGTTATCCTCCTGCTGGTGAGTTGCTCAGCCTCTCAGTTATCCTCCTGCTGGTGAGTTGCTCAGTCTCAGTTATCCTCCTGCTGGTGAGTTGCTCAGCCTCTCAGTTATCCTCCTGCTGGTGAGTTGCTGAGCCTCTCAGTTATCCTCCTGCTGGTGAGTTGCTGAGCCTCTCAGTTATCCTCCTGCTGGTGAGTTGCTCAGCCTCTCAGTTATCCTCCTGCTGGTGAGTTGCTGAGCCTCTCAGTTATCCTCCTGCTGGTGAGTTGCTGAGCCTCTCAGTTATCCTCCTGCTGGTGAGTTGCTCAGCCTCTCAGTTATCCTCCTGCTGGTGAGTTGCTCAGCCTCTCAGTTATCCTCCTGCTGGTGAGTTGCTCAGCCTCTCAGTTATCCTCCTGCTGGTGAGTTGCTCAGCCTCTCAGTTATCCTCCTGCTGGTGAGTTGCTCAGCCTCTCAGTTATCCTCCTGCTGGTGAGTTGCTGAGCCTCTCAGTTATCCTCCTGCTGGTGAGTTATTCAGCGTCTCAGTTATCCTCCTGCTGGTGAGTTATTCAGCGTCTCAGTTATCCTCCTGCTGGTGAGTTGCTCAGCCTCTCAGTTATCCTCCTGCTGGTGAGTTGCTGAGCCTCTCAGTTATCCTCCTGCTGGTGAGTTATTCAGCGTCTCAGTTATCCTCCTGCTGGTGAGTTATTCAGCCTCTCAGTTATCCTCCTGCTGGTGAGTTGCTCAGTCTCAGTTATCCTCCTGCTGGTGAGTTGCTCAGCCTCTCAGTTATCCTCCTGCTGGTGAGTTGCTCAGCCTCTCAGTTATCCTCCTGCTGGTGAGTTGCTCAGCGTCTCAGTTATCCTCCTGCTGGTGAGTTGCTCAGCCTCTCAGTTATCCTCCTGCTGGTGAGTTGCTCAGCCTCTCAGTTATCCTCCTGCTGGTGAGTTGCTCAGCCTCTCAGTTATCCTCCTGCTGGTGAGTTGCCCAGCCTCTCAGTTATCCTCCTGCTGGTGAGTTGCTCAGCCTCTCAGTTATCCTCCTGCTGGTGAGTTGCTCAGCCTCTCAGTTATCCTCCTGCTGGTGAGTTATTCAGCGTCTCAGTTATCCTCCTGCTGGTGAGTTGCTCAGCCTCTCAGTTATCCTCCTGCTGGTGAGTTATTCAGCGTCTCAGTTATCCTCCTGCTGGTGAGTTGCTCAGCCTCTCAGTTATCCTCCTGCTGGTGAGTTGCTCAGTCTCAGTTATCCTCCTGCTGGTGAGTTGCCCAGCCTCTCAGTTATCCTCCTGCTGGTGAGTTATTCAGCGTCTCAGTTATCATCCTGCTGGTGAGTTGCTCAGTCTCAGTTATCCTCCTGCTGGTGAGTTGCTCAGTCTCAGTTATCCTCCTGCTGGTGAGTTGCTCAGCCTCTCAGTTATCCTCCTGCTGGTGAGTTGCTCAGCGTCTCAGTTATCCTCCTGCTGGTGAGTTACTCAGCGTCTCAGTTATCCTCCTGCTGGTGAGTTATTCAGCGTCTCAGTTATCCTCCTGCTGGTGAGTTGCTCAGCCTCTCAGTTATCCTCCTGCTGGTGAGTTGCCCAGCCTCTCAGTTATCCTCCTGCTGGTGAGTTGCTCAGCCTCTCAGTTATCCTCCTGCTGGTGAGTTGCTCAGCCTCTCAGTTATCCTCCTGCTGGTGAGTTACTCAGCGTCTCAGTTATCCTCCTGCTGGTGAGTTGCTCAGCCTCTCAGTTATCCTCCTGCTGGTGAGTTGCTGAGCCTCTCAGTTATCCTCCTGCTGGTGAGTTATTCAGCCTCTCAGTTATCCTCCTGCTGGTGAGTTGCTCAGCCTCTCAGTTATCCTCCTGCTGGTGAGTTGCTCAGTCTCAGTTATCCTCCTGCTGGTGAGTTGCTCAGCCTCTCAGTTATCCTCCTGCTGGTGAGTTGCCCAGCCTCTCAGTTATCCTCCTGCTGGTGAGTTGCTCAGCCTCTCAGTTATCCTCCTGCTGGTGAGTTGCTGAGCCTCTCAGTTATCCTCCTGCTGGTGAGTTATTCAGCGTCTCAGTTATCCTCCTGCTGGTGAGTTGCTCAGCCTCTCAGTTATCCTCCTGCTGGTGAGTTGCTCAGCCTCTCAGTTATCCTCCTGCTGGTGAGTTGCTCAGCCTCTCAGTTATCCTCCTGCTGGTGAGTTGCTCAGCCTCTCAGTTATCCTCCTGCTAGTGAGTTGCTCAGCCTCTCAGTTATCCTCCTGCTGGTGAGTTGCTCAGCCTCTCAGTTATCCTCCTGCTGGTGAGTTGCTCAGCCTCTCAGTTATCCTCCTGCTGGTGAGTTGCTCAGCCTCTCAGTTATCCTCCTGCTGGTGAGTTGCTCAGCCTCTCAGTTATCCTCCTGCTGGTGAGTTGCTCAGCGTCTCAGTTATCCTCCTGCTGGTGAGTTCGGCTGCGGCCCAGGCGGTGTCGGGAGGCCGATTCAGATGCATCGGAGTTGATCGGTTTTGTTTGCGGGCGGTACGTGTGCTGCTCTCTGAATCTGACTGTTCATAACATGGATGCAGGGAGTTGGGATACCGCCCTGACCGAGTGAAACTGTTGCACTTGCCATCGTCGCGTGTAAACTGATCTGGCATGCCTCTGCACGTTTTCGCCTTGGCAGTCCCCGGTGAAGGGGCAGCGTCAGTCGGTTGGCTCGGCACTCACCGAAACACATCCGTCCGTGACAGTGTGTCTGACCGCGTCTGACCGCGTCTGACCGTGTCTGGCCGTGTCTGACCGTGTCTGACCGTGTCTGACCGTGTCTGACCGCGTCTGACCGCGTGTGACCGCGTGTGACCGCGTCTGACCGCGTCTGACCGTGTCTGACCGCGTCTGACCGTGTCTGACTGTGTCGATCTGACCGTGTCGATCTGACCGCGTCTGACCGTGTCTGACCGTGTCTGACCGTGTCTGACCGTGTCTGACCGTGTCTGACCGTGTCTGACCGTCTGTCTGACCGTGTCTGACCGTGTATGTCTGACCGTGTCTGTCTGACCGTGTCTGTCTGACCGTGTCTGACCGTGTCTGACCGTGTCTGACCGTGTCTGACCGTGTCTGACCGTGTCTGACCGTATCTGACCGTATCTGACCTCTCCGTCCCAGATCACGGTGGCGATCGCCATCATCATCGGCGTGGTGCTGTACCGCCTCTCCGTTCTGGCCTCGCTCGCCTACTGGAAGGACGACTACGTCACCAGCTACGCCATGCTCTTCACCAACGCCACCGCCGCCACCATCAACCTGGTCATCGTGCTGCTGCTCAACCAGGTCAGAGACGCGCGGCTGCGTCTGAGAGAACTGTGACCTCGTAGATCAACCAGGTCAGAGACGCGCGGCTGCGCCCCCTGCCAGGTCAGAGACGCGCGGCTGCGCCCCCTGCGAGGTCAGAGACGCGCGGCTGCGTCTGAGAGAACTGTGACCTCCTAGATCGGTACAAAGTCATGGAGGTTGGCCCAGCTCGCCATGAATGATGCTCATTGTCCATGCTTGGTAGAACAGCAAGGGAAAAGGTTGATTGTTGATGGGTGATAGTGTAGAGCGTTGAGAGCAGGGCTGCGGAGTGGACATAATTTTAGCAACTCCGACTCCAACTCCGACTCCGGCCTATATCCGTTCTCCAACCGCATGCTAAGCAATATCTGCAATGCCATCTAGTTTTTCGTTTGCTTTTATTCGTAACAGTATGTCGCCTGCAGGCGGCTGAATACAACGAAGATAAGAACGTGAGACCGGCATTACTGTGTATGTCTCGTCGAGACGCGTCCGACATTGCGCAGCACGACATACCAGGTTCACCACATGACCTTAAATTACGTTGACCTGAGGTCAAATTTTTAATTTGACTTAGGTAACCTAGTCCCTATGGTATGATTCCAATCTCCTTGACGAAACGAGCACGATGATATTAAAATGGGCGCCGTGTGACCGTAAGAGTCGGTGCGTCCAAAACCCCAATCATCATCAGATGACGTACAAATTATTGCCCTAACTTCATCAGCCGCAAATATACCGCTAGTTGAGTAAACTTTCCACTCGATTCATTTTCCACTCATTTTCTTTCGAAAGGGATGTAAAGTTAATGTCCCTAGGCCGACGACTATTCTACCGACCAAAGTAATCGCCAATTGCCAAAAAGTCGACTCCGACTCCGGGCCGGAGTCGGAGTCGGTAAGATTTTAGCGACTCCGACTCCGACTCCGGCCAAAACTACCTACTCCGACTCCGACTCCGACTCCGACTCCGACTCCGACTCCGACTCCGACTCCGACTCCGACTCCGACTCTGACTCCGCAGCCCTAGTTGAGTGTCGTTTTGTGTTAACCAGGCGTGCAAAAGTCCACACGACTCATTGCCTGGCTCAACCTGACCTGGCCTGCATCTCCCATCTCGAGGTATATGACTGATTGTTGGAGCACCTGCCCTGACCTGACCTACCCTCCACAGGTGTATGACCGGCTGGCGGTATGACTGATTGTTGGAACACCTGCCCTGACCTGACCTACCCTCTCCACAGGTGTATGATCGGCTGGCGGTATGACTGATTGTTGGAGCACCTGCCCTGACCTGACCTACCCTCTCCACAGGTGTATGACTGATTGTTGGAGCACCTGCCCTGACCTGACCTACCCTCTCCGCTGGTGTATGATCGGCTGGCGGTATGACTGATTGTTGGAGCACCTGCCCTGACCTGACCTACCCTCTCCACAGGTGTATGACTGATTGTTGGAGCACCTGCCCTGACCTGACCTACCCTCTCCACAGGTGTATGATCGGCTGGTGGTATGACTGATTGTTGGAGCACCTGCCCTGACCTGACCTACCCTCTCCACAGGTGTATGACTGATTGTTGGAGCACCTGCCCTGACCTGACCTACCCTCTCCGCTGGTATATGATCGGCTGGCGGTATGACTGATTGTTGGAACACCTGCCCTGACCTGACCTACCCTCTCCACAGGTGTATGACCGGCTGGCGGTATGACTGATTGTTGGAGCACCTGCCCTGACCTGACCTACCCTCTCCACAGGTGTATGACCGGCTGGCGGAGTACCTGACGGACCTGGAGCTGCCCCGGACCCAGTCCGAGTACGACGACAGCCTCACACTGAAGATCTACCTGCTGCAGTTCATCAACTACTACGCCTCCATCTTCTACATCGCCTTCTTCAAGGGCAGGTTCCACGGGTACCCGGGCAACTACAACCGCATCGCCGGGTTCCGTCAGGAGGAGGTCAGAACGGCTGCTGGAAGGGGGAGGGGGGGGGGGAGTATGTGGGTATTTGTCGGAGTGATTATCAACAGGATGAAGGGAGTGGTTCACTAATATTTGCATTGGTGCTGTTGAAAGTTCGCCGCAGCCTGATGTGTTAGCTGATGGCTGCATGCTGAGTATGCTATGGATGTTGTTAGCTAGTGAACATGTGAACATCATGATGGCCAACTTGACTCGTAAAAGGTAATAGGTCATAGATCGATGCACTAGGATACAAAGCTTTTGTTCAGATTTCACTGTATGAAGAAGGTGATTTGGAAGATGACGCTAAACATGCGATTTATACATATGGATGACGCAGCTGCTTCAGTTTATCATATTATAGCACATCGCCTGTCCACCTCTATCGAGTGTCTCACCAGTGTATCTATCGATGCCTGACTAACGGCCCTGACGTGACGTCATCCTGTGCTATTGCAGTGTGGCCCTGGCGGCTGTCTGCTAGAGCTGACCATGCAGCTGGGCATCATCATGGTGGGCAAGCAGGCCCTGCTCACCGTCTGGGAGATGGTGCTGCCGTAAGTGACCTGGCCCCACCAGCTCTGACCTGTCACCTGTCTTTCTGCTCCCTCCGCTCGATGGGTGCTGCTCAGGTGTTTTGCATCTGTGGATACGCATGGGAAATAGGATGGTACCGGAGGCAACACGCGTCCTGCAGCTCGGGGTTATTTTAATGCGGTTCGGAAGCGCGCATAATTGGGTGTCAGCTGACTATGATAGAGATACGTCAGTGGGAGCACCAGCTGCATGTGATGGATGTTTATGTGATGATCTTACGTACCAGACTGACAATGACCTGTCTGACCTGTCTGACCTGTCTGACCTGTCTGACCTGTCTGACCTGTCTGACCTGTCTGACCTGTCTGACCTGTCTGACCTGTCTGACCTGTCTGACCTGTCTGACCTGTCTGATAGAGATACGTCAGTGTGAGCACCAGCTGCATGTGATGGATGTTTATGTGATGATCTTACGTACCAGACTGACAATGACCTGTCTGACCTGTCTGACCTGTCTGACCTGTCTGACCTGTCTGACCTGTCTGATAGAGATACGTCAGTGTGAGCACCAGCTGCATGTGATGGATGTTTATGTGATGATCTGACGTACCAGACTGACAATGACCTGTCTGACCTGTCTGACCTGTCTGACCTGTCTGACCTGTCTGACCTGTCTGACCTGTCTGACCTGTCTGATAGAGATACGTCAGTGTGAGCACCAGCTGCATGTGATGGATGTTTATGTGATGATCTTACGTACCAGACTGACAATGACCTGTCTGACCTGTCTGACCTGTCTGACCTGTCTGACCTGTCTGACCTGTCTGACCTGTCTGACCTGTCTGACCTGTCTGATAGAGATACGTCAGTGGGAGCACCAGCTGCATGTGATGGATGTTTATGTGATGATCTGACATACCAGACTGACAATGACCTGTCTGACCTGTCTGACCTGTCTGACCTGTCTGACCTGTCTGACCTGTCTGACCTGTCTGACCTGTCTGACCTGTCTGACCTGTCTGACCTGTCTGACCTGTCTGACCTGTCTGACCTGTCTGACCTGTCTGACCTGTCTGACCTGTCTGACCTGTCTGACCTGTCTGACCTGTCTGATAGAGATACGTCAGTGTGAGCACCAGCTGCATGTGATGGATGTTTATGTGATGATCTGACGTACCAGACTGACAATGACCTGTCTGACCTGTCTGACCTGTCTGACCTGTCTGACCTGTCTGACCTGTCTGACCTGTCTGACCTGTCTGACCTGTCTGACCTGTCTGACCTGTCTGACCTGTCTGACCTGTCTGACCTGTCTGACCTGTCTGATAGAGATACGTCAGTGGGAGCACCAGCTGCATGTGATGGATGTTTATGTGATGATCTGACGTACCAGACTGACCTGTCTGACCTGTCTGACCTGTCTGACCTGTCTGACCTGTCTGACCTGTCTGACCTGTCTGACCTGTCTGATAGAGATACGTCAGTGTGAGCACCAGCTGCATGTGATGGATGTTTATCTGATGATCTTACGTACCAGACTGACAATGACCTGTCTGACCTGTCTGACCTGTCTGATAGAGATACGTCAGTGGGAGCACCAGCTGCATGTGATGGATGTTTATGTGATGATCTGACGTACCAGACTGACAATGACCTGTCTGACCTGTCTGACCTGTCTGACCTGTCTGACCTGTCTGACCTGTCTGACCTGTCTGACCTGTCTGACCTGTCTGACCTGTCTGACCTGTCTGACCTGTCTGATAGAGATACGTCAGTGGGAGCACCAGCTGCATGTGATGGATGTTTATGTGATGATCTGACGTACCAGACTGACAATGACCTGTCTGACCTGTCTGACCTGTCTGACCTGTCTGACCTGTCTGACCTGTCTGACCTGTCTGACCTGTCTGACCTGTCTGACCTGTCTGACCTGTCTGACCTGTCTGACCTGTCTGACCTGTCTGACCTGTCTGACCTGTCTGACCTGTCTGACCTGTCTGACCTGTCTGACCTGTCTGACCTGTCTGACCTGTCTGACCTGTCTGACCTGTCTGATAGAGATACGTCAGTGTGAGCACCAGCTGCATGTGATGGATGTTTATGTGATGATCTGACGTACCAGACTGACAATGACCTGTCTGACCTGTCTGACCTGTCTGACCTGTCTGACCTGTCTGACCTGTCTGACCTGTCTGACCTGTCTGATAGAGATACGTCAGTGTGAGCACCAGCTGCATGTGATGGATGTTTATGTGATGATCTTACGTACCAGACTGACAATGACCTGTCTGACCTGTCTGACCTGTCTGACCTGTCTGACCTGTCTGACCTGTCTGACCTGTCTGACCTGTCTGACCTGTCTGACCTGTCTGACCTGTCTGACCTGTCTGACCTGTCTGACCTGTCTGACCTGTCTGACCTGTCTGACCTGTCTGACCTGTCTGCTGACCTGTCTGACCTGTCTGACTTGTCTGACCTGTCTGACCTGTCTGACCTGTCTGATAGAGATATGTCAGTGTGAGCACCAGCTGCATGTGATGGATGTTTATGTGATGATCTTACGTACCAGACTGACAATGACCTGTCTGACCTGTCTGACCTGTCTGACCTGTCTGACCTGTCTGACCTGTCTGACCTGTCTGACCTGTCTGACCTGTCTGACCTGTCTGACCTGTCTGACCTGTCTGACCTGTCTGACCTGTCTGACCTGTCTGACCTGTCTGACCTGTCTGACCTGTCTGACCTGTCTGACCTGTCTGACCTGTCTGACCTGTCTGACCTGTCTGACCTGTCTGACCTGTCTGACCTGTCTGACCTGTCTGACCTGTCTGACCTGTCTGACCTGTCTGACCTGTCTGACCTGTCTGACCTGTCTGACCTGTCTGACCTGTCTGACCTGTCTGACCTGTCTGACCTGTCTGACCTGTCTGACCTGTCTGACCTGTCTGACCTGTCTGACCTGTCTGACCTGTCTGACCTGTCTGACCTGTCTGACCTGTCTGACCTGTCTGACCTGTCTGGCCTGTCTGACCTGTCTGACCTGTCTGACCTGTCTGACCTGTCTGACCTGTCTGACCTGTCTGACCTGTCTGACCTGTCTGACCTGTCTGACCTGTCTGATAGAGATACGTCAGTGTGAGCACCAGCTGCATGTGATGGATGTTTATCTGATGATCTTACGTACCAGACTGACAATGACCTGTCTGACCTGTCTGACCTGTCTGACCTGTCTGACCTGTCTGACCTGTCTGACCTGTCTGACCTGTCTGACCTGTCTGACCTGTCTGACCTGTCTGACCTGTCTGACCTGTCTGACCTGTCTGACCTGTCTGACCTGTCTGACCTGTCTGACCTGTCTGACCTGTCTGACCTGTCTGACCCCCTACCCGACTAACGCTGACCTGTCTGACTCCGTACGAGACTAACGCTGACCTGCCTGACCTGTCTGATCCCGCCGCCTTCAGGAAGCTGTTCACATGGCTCGGTGACCTCGGTAAGCTGCTGTCTCAGACCAAGGACGAGGAGCGAGTGCTGCCGCGGTGGGCGGCCGACTTCAAACTGCTCGACTGGGGGCCACAGAGCCTGTTCTGGGAGTACCTGGAGATGGGTGAGTACTGAGCGGTGTTTACTGAGTGGTGTTTACTGAGTGGTGAGTACTGAGTGCTGTTTACTGCAGAGCGCCAGAGACGGGTGAATTTTGCGGAGTGATGGTTTGGCTGTTGTGGAGCAACTAATGTAATTTCGTCACCTTCCAGGAATAATTAATTCAATTCAAAAATTTTGATCAAAATTCCGTTTGATTGTCTTGCCTGGTGTGAACTCGAGTGTTGTCGGCTTGTTAGCTTTGTAGGTTGTTAGGTTGTTGGCAAGGTTTTTCATTTTCTCTGTTGTCCATGCTCATTACCGTACACTCAGCCAGCCCCACCCACTTTATAGTTTCATCTGTTGATTAACGCACCCCGACGCTGACTCCCGCCCATGTTCTGCCGTCCGCCTCCCGCAGTGATCCAGTTCGGCTTCGTCACCATCTTCGTGGCGTCGTTCCCCGCTGGCACCGCTGTTCGCCATCATCAACAACGTGCTGGAGATGCGGCTGGACGCGCGCAAGCTGCTCGTCTTCTACCGCCGTCCGGTCGGCCAGCGAGTCCGGGACATAGGCATCTGGTACAAAATTCTCAACACGATCGGAAAGCTGGCCGTGCTCAGTAACGTGAGTGTAGGATGAGGAGAGCAGACTAAGGTTCAGGGCCAGAGCGTACTTGGGCCTATGTAGCATCGTGTATCAGGAGGCTGAAGTGTTTTTTTTGTATTAAAGCATACTTTATGTTGTTAACGATTCGCAACATGGAAATTATATTGGTACATCAAGATACAAACTTTCTGATAGTGCGAACCGCATCATGCAAGTTCCATGTGTACCAATGGGCTCCTTTTCTACCGGTATGAACTATGAAGCTGCGGTATTCTCCGTTAACGTTCACCACATCGAACTCTCCCTCACCGTTCTGTTGTCGCCGCATATCAGGCGTTCATCATCGGCTTCACGTCCAACTTCATCCCGCGGCTGGTGTACTCGATGACCGTCAGCAAGGACGGCACGCTCAAAAGGCTACATGAACCACAGCCTGGCCGTGTTCCACGTGGCCGACTTCCCAGAGAAGTTCCGGCCCGTGGTCGCCAACGGCACCAACAACTCGAGACCTGCAGGCCAGTCTGTGGGGGATGGGAGACGGGTCGGGGCCCAGTGGAACTCGATGTGGCAGAAGTCGAGGCTGGGAGTGGTAGCGAGTGGTGGTAACACAGAGTTTTGCGTGTGGATTCTGAGTTTTACTACTTGCCAAGTAAAACAGTTATGAATGTATTTCTACTGTCGGCTAAGTTTCATTGCAGTTAAATGGTGTACTTGCTGTAGTAAATGGTGTAAATGGTGTGTTTGTGTGTTTTGCCACGGTCTTGTTGCGTCTGGCGGTTGCATGTGTGTCCATTGCTCACCTCACCGTATACTGCTGTGTGTGACACTCCACCGGTGACGGTATCCTGCACTATCCCGTGTCGCTCCGCCGCGTCTGCCATCTGACCGAGGTGCTGCCACCTGTCGGCAGGTACCTGGACTACCGATTGGGGCCGGACGCGCCCAACCCGTACGCGCCGGACGTCTTGTACTGGCACGTGCTGGCCGCCCGGCTCATCTTTGTTGTCGTCTTTGAGGTCAGTGGTGCGGGGACTGCGACTGGGACTGGGGTTCTGAGGGTCTGAGGGTCTGATGGAGGCTGATAGCAAACCTAACATGGCGGTGCGGGAAACACCGTCCAGGTTCAGTTCTCCACGAGCAGAAAATTAAGTTCTAACACTGAAGAAGATTGCTGAGCTCGGACCCAACACCGACATCTGGAGCCTCAGCCGAACCCTGGAAGGACGTAAGCCGCCGACGAAAACTGCCTAGCAGAGCTGACCTGACCAGGGGAGGCCGGGCCGACCCGCTCCAACACACCCAGCCACCCACGGACAGGGGAGGAGGCCGACACCCTGTGGCAGGCGTACGCAGCGCTGTCCCGAATCGCCGCCGACAAGACAGCCGACCGACCGATCAAGCTGGAGAGCGCGCGCTGCGGTGGTCGCCTGCTACTGCGACAGTCCGCACAGTGGTCCCTGCGCACCCTTCTCGCTGGCGATATGCCGACTGGCTGGCGGCCGCGTCTTGTCGCCGTGATCCCTCGCCCCGCCGCAGAAACGCCTGCAGCGTTTGTGTGACGCGACTGACTCCGTGTCTCGCCGACAGAACGTGGTATACGTGGTGATGCAGCTAATCTGCTGGATCACTCCGGACGTGCCGCGCAAACTGAAGGAGCGGATACAGCAGGAGAATTACCTCGTCCAGGTATGACTCAGGCACCTCTCCAGCTCCAGTGCACGCATGATAGGGGGCGTGATGTAGGGTGGGTCCACTGGAATATGTGCTGTCAGTGCAACTAGCTCCAGGTTATGTGCTATCTATCAGTTCTGCAGATGTGTCCAAATCAGACTGAAAAGGCTGTTCTAAAAGCAGTCTGCCGAGGCTCGGCAACAGTGCTTAAAGTAACTTTCTCAGTTATTATGATTCCATTCTCTTAAGACCAGAGAACATAGTTACAACTGGACCATAGTTGTTGCAATGACTCGCTAGCCGCTGGGCAGCGTTTGGCGGTGGTTTAACGATTATCTTACCATTTGCATTGCCCGCCTCTAGATGTTCACTGCTCAGCCGGTGAGACGTTGTTGTATGTCTTGATAGTTGGTAGGGGA
>JAXIVJ010008390.1:0-55818 GCA_036785665.1 Chirona hameri
GAAACATTCGAATGCTTCCTATTTCAAAGATATGCATGATATTAGTCCAATTACTTATGAATCATGTTATTATAGGATATTCTTGATGATCCAAGTGTATGTTTTATTCAGTGACCCCTATGGGGTCATTTGAGGTCATCCGAGATCACCATCACTTTTTTGGCAATAACTCGCGACATAAAGCAGATAGAGAAGTAACACCGACAACAATGTGTTTATCTCGTCGAGACACGTCTCCCTATATGCAACATGACCTACTTGGGTCTTGATCTCAGGTCAAGGTCACGTGACCTGAGGTCAAATTTTGAAGTTGACCTAACAAGGTCACCATATATATCATTCGAAGCACTTTGACGAGACGGAAAAAACAATGGCGTATAGAGTTTTCCGTTATCGTTATTAGGTAAAAAGTTATTGCGAAAAACGGTTTTGCAAAAAAAACAGTATTCCCCCCCCCCCTTTTTGACCTCTGGACTCTGGAGCCATAAATATTGACCCGAGATCAAATTTGAGGACATGTTGTCGATTGCAAATTGCAATGGTTGCGATCGTGTTTTTTCTCGTTTGTTTCCAGCTAGCATAGTTTCCGAGATATATGGGAATTTCTGGAGCGAAGTCCTAAAACAGGAGAGAAAAAAATGGAAAATTTGACCTTTTATGACCTCTGGTGACCTCAATTTTGACCTGATCTAATAAAATACTGAATACTTTCAATAGAACTTGTATGAAGCTATCAAACGCCAATTTCCGCTTGTCTCTATGTAGCGTAGTTTTCGAGATCTCACGGGGGGGGGGGCGGAAATCAACCCCCCTGCAGTTCGTGTTTGGCGCAAACCCCCTGCAGTGCGCGGGTTAACATCATGTCTATGGGCGTTGTATGGAAATAATCGAGTTTGAAATATCTCCGACTGCAGCCCCCCCCACCCCCTCGGCAGGTGAAAAGGTATTGTGGCCCTCCCTGAGCAAAATCCTGGCTACGTGCCTGAACTGAATTGATCGAAGTCTTGCCCCCCTCATGTCAAAATCAAATCCGCCGCCACTGGATGACGTCATATTGAGCTCTAGAGAGCTACACAGAAATCCTTTACGCTGCCCAAGTATGGGCACAATTATTTCGAGACAATTCTGACGCTTTGAATACAAAACAAACCAATTACCAAACCATTGAAATGTAGCGAATATCTCCATATCTCCTAGGTTCACCTTAAAACAAGTCAACTATCATCACCATTGGGTAAAGAGAGGTGACGTCATCGGCTTTAAGCCCTTATTCAAATACACGTAGAGCTTATTCATTACAATTGACAAGACCAAGCTCGAATTTCTTTTCAATCAGACCTATGTGGTTGTTTTAACTACTTCCCTACTTAATTTCAATGCAAATCCAACAACATGGCTATCTCAACTCAAAACTAATGTTAAGGTGGGAGTGTCCCTTTAAGTGTAAAGAAATGCCGTTCAAACATAAAAAAAATGATGGTTGTCTTCAAATATGCTAAATTTTGTCATTTTTATGTTCTTTTTGCGAAAGATGTTATTTTCCAATCACTTTTGACTGAATAAAGATAAAAAGGTAAAATGGACACCATTTTATTATTTTTTGTCAAGACGCGTTGAATGATATGCAGTTATTGCAGTATGACCTCTTTCTAACATTTAGTGACCTTCACCTAAGGTCAATGTCAAGGTTCAAGGCTAGGTTTCCAATTGTGGCCTGTGTGGCGATGTTATATATCTTAAAATTTGTCTTGTTGCGAGGAATTCGACTGTGCTTAACTAACGCCTGTTCGTCAATGGCAACATTTAAATTCATTTTAATTTGAATGTCGAATAGTAACTTCATAACTTCCTTCTCGGTGTAAAGAAAGCCCGAAATTGTCTCAGCTTGCTTTATAATCATCAACGATCGCGCAATTACTTTAATACCAATGAATTCCTATCTTCAAGACAAGTTCAAAGATATATAACATCGCCGAGTAGGTCAAATTTGGAAAGGTGACTTTGGCCGTGACCTTGACCTTAGTCAAGGTCATCAAATGTCAGAAAGAAGTCAGGCTGCACATCATTCAACGCGGCTTGATGATAACAACACAATGACGTGTACCGTGCCCTTCTAACTTTATTCAGTCAAACAGTAGTAGCGAATAACTAATTTGTATATAAAATAGCATGTAAAATGACCAAATTTGAGATATTTGGAGACAAATATCCATCAATTGTATTTTTGCACTTAATTGACAGGTCCTTACACGTAAGAATATCGTAGCGGAAAAAATATAACCCAACTCCGCAAAGGGAAAACATGGGGGTACCTTTTAGGTCATATAGAGGCCCCTGGGGCCCGGAAGGCCCCCAGTGAAATTAGCCCCCCCCATATTGGGAGGCTGGATCCGCCAGAATATGTTTCGTACAATTTTTGACTTTACTTAACGACAGTGACGGATCCAGGGGGGGGGGCGTATGGGCTGAAGCCCCCTGCCTTAGAAAACGGCGCCCTCAGGCACCGCGACGCCGTTCTTGCAAAGGATTTGCCGGCGCCGAAGGCGCTGGAGCGTTCTCGGGAGGCCGCCCGGGCGCCCTTGTGTCTACCGACAGCGTCGTAGCACTCTTGAAAGGCACTCTGGAACCCTCAGAAGACAGATTGCCGCCCTAACAACGCATTATGCCGCCCTCAGAAGGTACATCGCCGCCCTTGGAGTGCATTATGCCGCCCTCGGAAGATGTCTTGTCGCCCTCTGAAGGCATCTTGCCGCCCGCAGAGCACATTATGCCGCCCTCAGAGCGCAATATGCCGCCCTCAGAAGTCATCCTGACGCCCTAAGAGCGCATTATGTCGCTCTTGGAAGGCATGATGCCGCACTCGGAAGACATCTTGCCGCCCTTGGAAGGCATGTTGCCGCCCTCAGATCGCATTATGCCGCCCTCGGAAGGCATCATGCCCTCCTCAGAGTCCAGAGAGCATTATGCCGCCCTCGAAAAGCATCAAGCCGCCCTCGAAAAACATCTTGCCGCCCTCGGAAGACATTTTGCCGCCCTCGAAGTGCATTATGCCGACCTCGGAAGATGTCTTGTGGCCCTCGGAGGGCATCTTACCGCCCTCAGAGGAGCACATTATGCCGCCCTCAGAGTGAAATATGCCGCCCTCGGAAGGCATCCTGCCGGCCTCAGAGCGCATTATGCTGCTCTTGGAAGGCATCATGCCGCCTTCGGAGACATATTGCCGCCCTCGGAAGGCATCTCTTGCCGCCCTCAGAGCGCATTATGCCGCCCTCGGAAAGCATCATGTCACCCTCGGAAACATTTTGACGCCCTCGGAAGACATTTTGCCGCCCTCAGAGTGCAATATGCCGCCTTCGGAGTTTGGAAGACGTCTGCCACCCTCGGAAGGTATCTTGCTACCCTCGGAAGGTATCATACCGCCCCCCGAATGGCACCCTGCCGGCCCGAAAGCGATGTGATGTCCCGGCGCACTCAGAATGATAACACCCTGACGCCTTCAGCTTCCCTCCGACGGCGACCCACCCGTGACCTTCGAAACCAATAACACGCTTTTGCCCCCCCCCCCACACTTCCGATAACGCCCTGGATTGCGCCTACGAAGAGGCCTGGACCCCCATGAAAGAATCGTGACACTTTTGTAAATATGCCTGGCGAGGCGTTGAAGGTGCTGACGTATTGCACCTTTCACAGTCGGGGCGCCTAAAAATAGCTTGGATGAATGTCCAATATCCATGATGTCCACAACTCCACAGACACGTTTTCAGCGTCAGTCACCGATTTTTACGCGATTTGATCCTAAGGACCAAGGTCAAAACGAACCTCCTGCTTTAACAAAATCAGGTCCATTTTGACCTTACTGGTCTCCTTCAAGATCAAATTAAAGGTCAAACGACGGGGAACGCTGTAGCGCCAGAAGTTACCGTCCGATCGCGACAAATTGGTCTCAAACGATTGATCTGCCCAGTTACAAGACGACAAGAATGTTCAGAGTTGTGCCCGGTGACCTTCAAGGTCAAGCCCCGTGACCTTTAATGTCAAATTCAGGGTCAAAGGACGGGATTTTTTCCCCGTCCTTTCCATTTCCAGAATGACAAGCATTCTTAGAGTTGTGCCCCGTGACCTTCAAGTTAACTGTTACCGAGGAAATATGCCGCTCTCAGGCCTGAAGCCCTCTGTCTTAGAAAATCATGGATCCGCCACTGCTTAACGACAATCGTTCAAGTACCCCACATGATAAGAGCTAAATAATTTAGGTTAAGCGGAAAACAAGTAGCCAATATGCATAAAGCATGCGACACCACCTAACACAGATAGCAGCCAACTTACGTGAGACACTTCTCGACGAAGTCCTCGAAGAGAGCGTCGGCTGTTTTCATTGCTGAAGCGAGAGGTCGCGACCCGGGCCTCCGCCGGCGTCCCTTCGTGTTGGTTAACGTGCGCGGTGCGCCTCGGGAATCTGTCGGGAGACGTGTCTGTCAGCCCAACCCCACGGTCACTCAAAATATCCTGATACAGCCACCCTACAGACCAGCCATCGGCAGTGTCACCGCGCCCGTTCCCCAGACAACTCATCAGCCCTTTCACTGCACCGGCTCTCGATAACAGAACAGTCAACCCCATGTTATCCCATCCAGCGTGCCTCCCGTCATGAAATCGCAGACCTATCCCGACCCTTCAGCCGTGTCAGGTCAGGACGCCAGAGTGCGGCTGTCAGGCGGCCTGTCAGGACGACAGAGTGCGGCTGTCAGGCGGGCTGTCAGGACGACAGAGTGCGGCTGTCAGGCGGGCTGTCAGGACGACAGAGTGCGGCTGTCAGGCGGGCTGTCAGGACCACAGAGTGCGGCTGTCGGGCGGGCTGTCAGGACGACAGAGTGCGGCTGTCAGACGGGCTGTCAGGACGACAGAGTGCGGCTGTCAGGCGGGCTGTCAGGACGACAGAGTGCGGCTGTCAGACGGGCTGTCAGGACGACAGAGTGCGGCTGTCAGGCGGGCTGTCAGGACGACAGAGTGCGGCTGTCAGGCGGGCTGTCAGGACGACAGAGTGCGGCTGTCAGGCGGGCTGTCAGGACCACAGAGTGCGGCTGTCAGGCGGTCTGTCAGGACGACACAGTGCGGCTGTCAGGCGGGCTGTCAGGACGACAGAGTGCGGCTGTCAGGCGGGCTGTCAGGACGACAGAGTGCGGCTGTCTGACGGGCTGTCAGGACGACAGAGTGCGGCTGTCAGACGGGCTGTCAGGACGACAGAGTGCGGCTGTCAGGCGGGCCGTCAGGACGACATAGTGCAGCTGTCAGACGGGCTGTCAGGACGACAGAGTGCGGCTGTCAGACGGGCTGTCAGGACGACAGAGTGCGGCTGTCAGGCGGGCTGTCAGGACGACACAGTGCGGCTGTCAGGCGGGCTGTCAGGACGACAGAGTGCGGCTGTCAGGCGGGCTGTCAGGACGACAGGGTGCGGCTGTCAGACGGGCTGTCAGGACGACAGAGTGCGGCTGTCCGGCGGGCTGTCAGGACGACAGAGTGCGGCTGTCAGACGGGCTGTCAGGACGACAGAGTGCGGCTGTCAGGCGGGTTGTCAGGACGACAGAGTGCGGCTGTCAGGCGGGCTGTCAGGACGACAGAGTGCGGCTGTCAGACGGGCTGTCAGGACGACACAGTGCGGCTGTCCGGCGGGTTGTCAGGACGACAGAGTGCGGCTGTCAGGCGGGCTGTCAGGACGACAGAGTGCGGCTGTCAGGCGGGTTGTCAGGACGACAAGAGTGCGGCTGTCAGGACGACAGAGTGCGGCTGTCAGGCGGGCTGTCAGGACGACAGAGTGCGGCTGTCAGGCGGGCTGTCAGGACGACAGAGTGCGGCTGTCAGGTGGGCTGTCAGGACGACAGAGTGCGGCTGTCAGGCGGGCTGTCAGGACGACAGAGTGCAGCTGTCAGACGGGCTGTCAGGACGACAGAGTGCGGCTGTCAGACGGGCTGTCAGAACGAGAGTGCGGCTGTCAGGCGGGCTGTCAGGACGACAGAGTGCGGCTGTCAGACGGGCTGTCAGGACGAGAGTGCGGCTGTCAGACGGGCTGTCAGGACGACAGAGTGCAGCTGTCAGACGGGCTGTCAGGACGACAGAGTGCGGCTGTCAGACGGGCTGTCAGGACGACAGAGTGCGGCTGTCAGGTGGGCTGTCAGGACGACAGAGTGCGGCTGTCAGGTGGGCTGTCAGGACGACAGAGTGCGGCTGTCAGACGGGCTGTCAGGACGAGAGTGCGGCTGTCAGACGGGCTGTCAGGACGACAGAGTGCGGCTGTCAGACGGGCTGTCAGGACGACAGAGTGCGGCTGTCAGACGGGATGTCAGGACGACAGAGTGCGGCTGTCAGGCGGGCTGTCAGGACGAGAGTGCGGCTGTCAGGCGGGCTGTCAGGACGAGAGTGCGGCTGTCAGACGGGCTGTCAGAACGAGAGTGCGGCTGTCAGGCGGGCTGTCAGGACGAGAGTGCGGCTGTCAGGCGGGCTGTCAGGACGACAGAGTGCAGCTGTCAGGCGGGCTGTCAGGACGACAGAGTGCGGCTGTCAGACGGGCTGTCAGGACGACAGAGTGCGGCTGTTAGACGGGCTGTCAGGACGAGAGTGCGGCTGTCAGGCGGGCTGTCAGGACGACAGAGTGCGGCTGTAAGGCGGGCTGTCAGGACGACAGAGTGCGGCTGTCAGGCGGGCTGTCAGGACGACAGAGTGCGGCTGTCAGGCGGGCTGTCAGGACGACAGAGTGCAGCTGTCAGACGGGTTGTCAGGACGACAGAGTGCGGCTGTCAGGCGGGCTGTCAGGACGACAGAGTGCGGCTGTCAGGCGGGCTGTCAGGACGACAGAGTGCAGCTGTCAGACGGGTTGTCAGGACGACAGAGTGCGGCTGTCAGGCGGGCTGTTAGGACGACAGAGTGCGGCTGTCAGACGGGCTGTCAGGACGACAGAGTGCGGCTGTCAGGCGGGCTGTCAGGACGACAGAGTGCGGCTGTCAGGCGGGCTGTCAGGACGACAGAGTGCGGCTGTCAGACGGGCTGTCAGGACGACAGAGTGCGGCTGTCAGGCGGGCTGTCAGGACGACAGAGTGCGGCTGTCAGGCGGGCTGTCAGGACGACAGAGTGCGGCTGTCAGACGGGCTGTCAGGACCACAGAGTGCGGCTGTCAGGCGGGCTGTCAGGACGACAGGGTGCGGCTGTCAGGCGGGCTGTCAGGACGACAGAGTGCGGCTGTCAGACGGGCTGTCAGGACGAGAGTGCGGCTGTCAGACGGGCTGTCAGGACGACAGAGTGCAGCTGTCAGACGGGCTGTCAGGACGACAGAGTGCGGCTGTCAGACGGGCTGTCAGGACCACAGAGTGCGGCTGTCAGGCGGGCTGTCAGGACGACAGGGTGCGGCTGTCAGACGGGCTGTCAGGACGAGAGTGCGGCTGTCAGACGGGCTGTCAGGACGACAGAGTACAGCTGTCAGACGGGCTGTCAGGACGACAGAGTGCGGCTGTCAGACGGGCTGTCAGGACGACAGAGTGCGGCTGTCAGACGGGCTGTCAGGACGACAGAGTGCGGCTGTCAGACGGGCTGTCAGGAAGACAGAATGCAGCTGTCAGGCGGGCTGTCAGGACGACAGAGTGCGGCTGTCAGACGGGCTGTCAGGACGACAGAGTGCGGCTGTCAGACGGGCTGTCAGGACGACAGAGTGCGGCTGTCAGACGGGCTGTCAGGACGACAGAGTGCGGCTGTCAGGCGGGCTGTCAGGACGACACAGTGCGGCTGTCAGACGGGCTGTCAGGACGACAGAGTGCGGCTGTCAGACGGGCTGTCAGGACGACAGAGTGCGGCTGTCAGGTGGGCTGTCAGGACGACAGAGTGCGGCTGTCAGGTGGGCTGTCAGGACGACAGAGTGCGGCTGTCAGACGGGCTGTCAGGACGAGAGTGCGGCTGTCAGACGGGCTGTCAGGACGACAGAGTGCGGCTGTCAGACGGGCTGTCAGGACGACAGAGTGCGGCTGTCAGACGGGCTGTCAGGACGACAGAGTGCGGCTGTCAGGCGGGCTGTCAGGACGAGAGTGCGGCTGTCAGGCGGGCTGTCAGGACGAGAGTGCGGCTGTCAGACGGGCTGTCAGGACGAGAGTGCGGCTGTCAGGCGGGCTGTCAGGACGAGAGTGCGGCTGTCAGGCGGGCTGTCAGGACGACAGAGTGCAGCTGTCAGGCGGGCTGTCAGGACGACAGAGTGCGGCTGTCAGACGGGCTGTCAGGACGACAGAGTGCGGCTGTCAGACGGGCTGTCAGGACGAGAGTGCGGCTGTCAGGCGGGCTGTTAGGACGACAGAGTGCGGCTGTCAGGCGGGCTGTCAGGACGACAGAGTGCGGCTGTCAGGCGGGCTGTCAGGACGACAGAGTGCGGCTGTCAGGCGGGCTGTCAGGACGACAGAGTGCAGCTGTCAGACGGGTTGTCAGGACGACAGAGTGCGGCTGTCAGGCGGGCTGTCAGGACGACAGAGTGCGGCTGTCAGGCGGGCTGTCAGGACGACAGAGTGCAGCTGTCAGACGGGTTGTCAGGACGACAGAGTGCGGCTGTCAGGCGGGCTGTCAGGACGACAGAGTGCGGCTGTCAGACGGGCTGTCAGGACGACAGAGTGCGGCTGTCAGGCGGGCTGTCAGGACGACAGAGTGCGGCTGTCAGGCGGGCTGTCAGGACGACAGAGTGCGGCTGTCAGACGGGCTGTCAGGAAGACAGAGTGCAGCTGTCAGGCGGGCTGTCAGGACGACAGAGTGCGGCTGTCAGACGGGCTGTCAGGACGACAGAGTGCGGCTGTCAGACGGGCTGTCAGGACGACAGAGTGCGGCTGTCAGACGGGCTGCCAGGACGACAGAGTGCGGCTGTCAGGCGGGCTGTCAGGACGACACAGTGCGGCTGTCAGACGGGCTGTCAGGACGACAGAGTGCGGCTGTCAGGCGGGCTGTCAGGACGAGAGTGCGGCTGTCAGGCGGGCTGTCAGGACGACAGAGTGCGGCTGTCAGGTGGGCTGTCAGGACGACAGAGTGCGGCTGTCCGGCGGGCTGTCAGGACGACAGAGTGCGGCTGTCAGACGGGCTGTCAGGACGACAGAGTGCGGCTGTCAGGCGGGCTGTCAGGACGAGAGTGCGGCTGTCAGACGGGCTGTCAGGGCGACAGAGTGCGGCTGTCAGGCGGGCTGTCAGGACGACAGAGTGCGGCTGTCAGACGGGCTGTCAGGACGAGAGTGCGGCTGTCAGGCGGGCTGTCAGGACGACAGAGTGCGGCTGTCAGGCGGGCTGTCAGGACGAGAGTGCGGCTGTCAGGCGGGCTGTCAGGACGACAGAGTGCGGCTGTCAGACGGGCTGTCAGGACGAGAGTGCGGCTGTCAGACGGGCTGTCAGGACGACAGAGTGCGGCTGTCAGACGGGCTGTCAGGACGACAGAGTGCGGCTGTCAGACGGGCTGTCAGGACGACAGAGAGCGGCTGTCAGACGGGCTGTCAGGACGACAGAGTGCAGCTGTCAGACGGGCTGTCAGGACGAGAGTGCGGCTGTCAGGCGGGCTGTCAGGACGACACAGTGCGGCTGTCAGGCGGGCTGTCAGGACGACAGAGTGCGGCTGTCAGGCGGGCTGTCAGGACGACACAGTGCGGCTGTCAGGCGGGCTGTCAGGACGACAGAGTGCGGCTGTCAGGCGCGCTGTCAGGACGACACAGTGCGGCTGCCAGGCGGGCTGTCAGGACGACAGAGTGCGGCTGTCAGGCGGGCTGTCAGGACGACACAGTGCGGCTGTCAGGCGGGCTGTCAGGACGACAGAGTGCGGCTGTCAGGCGGGCTGTCAGGACGACAGAGTGCGGCTGTCAGACGGGCTGTCAGGACGACAGAGTGCGGCTGTCAGACGGGCTGTCAGGACGACAGAGTGCAGCTGTCAGACGGGCTGTCAGGACGAGAGTGCGGCTGTCAGACGGGCTGTCAGGACGAGAGAGCGGCTGTCAGGCGGGCTGTCAGGACGACAGAGTGCGGCTGTCAGACGGGCTGTCAGGACGACAGAGTGCGGCTGTCAGACGGGCTGTCAGGACGAGAGTGCGGCTGTCAGACGGGCTGTCAGGACGACAGAGTGCAGCTGTCAGACGGGCTGTCAGGACGAGAGTGCGGCTGTCAGGCGGGCTGTCAGGACGACAGAGTGCGGCTGTCAGGCGGGCTGTCAGGACGACAGAGTGCGACTGTCAGACGGGCTGTCAGGACGACAGAGTGCGGCTGTCAGACGGGCTGTCAGGACGACAGAGAGCGGCTGTCAGGCGGGCTGTCAGGACGACAGAGTGCGGCTGTCAGACGGGCTGTCAGGACGACAGAGTGCGGCTGTCAGACGGGCTGTCAGGACGACAGAGTGCGGCTGTCAGGCGGGCTGTCAGGACGACAGAGTGCGGCTGTCAGGCGGGCTGTCAGGACGACAGAGAGCAGCTGTCAGACGGGCCGTCAGGACGACAGAGTGCGGCTGTCAGGCGGGCTGTCAGGACGACAGAGTGCGGCTGTCAGACGGGCTGTCAGGACGACAGAGTGCGGCTGTCAGGCGGGCTGTCAGGACGACAGAGTGCGGCTGTCAGACGGGCTGTCAGGACGACAGAGTGCGGCTGTCAGGCGGGCTGTCAGGACGAGAGTGCGGCTGTCAGACGGGCTGTCAGGACGACAGAGAGCGGCTGGCAGGCGGGCTGTCAGGACGACAGAGTGCGGCTGTCAGACGGGCTGTCAGGACGACAGAGAGCGGCTGTCAGACGGGCTGTCAGGACGACAGAGTGCGGCTGTCAGGCGGGCTGTCAGGATGACAGAGTGCGGCTGTCAGACGGGCTGTCAGGACGACAGAGAGCGGCTGTCAGGCGGGCTGTCAGGACGACAGAGTGCGGCTGTCAGGCGGGCTGTCAGGACGACAGAGTGCGGCTGTCAGACGGGCTGTCAGGACGACAGAGTGCGGCTGTCAGGCGGGCTGTCAGGACGACAGAGTGCGGCTGTCAGACGGGCTGTCAGGACGACAGAGTGCGGCTGTCAGACGGGCTGTCAGGACGACAGAGTGCGGCTGTCAGACGGGCTGTCAGGACGACAGAGTGCGGCTGTCAGGCGGGCTGTCAGGACGACAGAGTGCGGCTGTCAGACGGGCTGTCAGGATGACAGAGGCGGGCTGTCAGACGGGCTGTCAGGACGACAGAGTGCGGCTGTCAGACGGGCTGTCAGGACGACAGAGTGTGGCTGTCAGACGGGCTGTCAGGACGACAGAGTGCGGCTGTCAGACGGGCTGTCAGGACGACAGAGTGCGGCTGTCAGACGGGCTGTCAGGATGACAGAGGCGGGCTGTCAGACGGGCTGTCAGGACGACAGAGTGCGGCTGTCAGACGGGCTGTCAGGACGACAGAGTGTGGCTGTCAGACGGGCTGTCAGGACGACAGAGTGCGGCTGTCAGACGGGCTGTCAGGACGACAGAGTGCGGCTGTCAGGCGGGCTGTCAGGATGACAGAGTGCGGCTGTCAGACGGGCTGTCAGGATGACAGAGTGCGGCTGTCAGACGGGCTGTCAGGACGACAGAGTGCGGCTGTCAGACGGGCTGTCAGGACGACAGAGTGCGGCTGTCAGGCGGGCTGTCAGGATGACAGAGTGCGGCTGTCAGACGGGCTGTCAGGATGACAGAGTGCGGCTGTCAGACGGGCTGTCAGGACGACAGAGTGCGGCTGTCAGGCGGGCTGTCAGGACGACAGAGTGCGGCTGTCAGACGGGCTGTCAGGATGACAGAGTGCGGCTGTCAGACGGGCTGTCAGGACCACAGAGTGTGGCTGTCAGACGGGCTGTCAGGATGACAGAGTGCGGCTGTCAGACGGGCTGTCAGGACGACAGAGTGCGGCTGTCAGACGGGCTGTCAGGATGACAGAGTGCGGCTGTCAGACGGGCTGTCAGGACGACAGAGTGCGGCTGTCAGACGGGCTGTCAGGACCACAGAGTGCGGCTGTCAGGCGGGCTGTCAGGACGACAGAGTGCGGCTGTCAGGCGGGCTGTCAGGACGACAGAGTGCGGCTGTCAGACGGGCTGTCAGGACGACAGAGTGCGGCTGTCAGGCGGGCTGTCAGGACGACAGAGTGCGGCTGTCAGACGGGCTGTCAGGACGACAGAGTGCGGCTGTCAGACGGGCTGTCAGGATGACAGAGTGCGGCTGTCAGGCGGGCTGTCAGGACGACAGAGTGCGGCTGTCAGGCGGGCTGTCAGGACGACAGAGTGCGGCTGTCAGGCGGGCTGTCAGGACGACAGAGTGCGGCTGTCAGGCGGGCTGTCAGGACGACAGAGTGCGGCTGTCAGGCGGGCTGTCAGGACGACAGAGTGCAGCTGTCAGACGGGCTGTCAGGATGACAGAGTGCGGCTGTCAGACGGGCTGTCAGGACGACAGAGTGCGGCTGTCAGACGGGCTGTCAGGATGACAGAGTGCGGCTGTCAGACGGGCTGTCAGGACGACAGAGTGCGGCTGCCAGACGGGCTGTCAGGACGACAGAGTGCGGCTGTCAGGCGGGCTGTCAGGACGACAGAGTGCGGCTGTCAGACGGGCTGTCAGGACGACAGAGTGCGGCTGTCAGACGGGCTGTCAGGACGACAGAGAGCGGCTGTCAGACGGGCTGTCAGGATGACAGAGTGCGGCTGTCAGACGGGCTGTCAGGACGACAGAGTGCGGCTGTCAGACGGGCTGTCAGGATGACAGAGTGCGGCTGTCAGACGGGCTGTCAGGATGACAGAGTGCGGCTGTCAGACGGGCTGTCAGGATGACAGAGTGCGGCTGTCAGACGGGCTGTCAGGATGACAGAGTGCGGCTGTCAGGCGGGCTGTCAGGATGACAGAGTGCGGCTGTCAGACGGGCTGTCAGGATGACAGAGTGCGGCTGTCAGACGGGCTGTCAGGACGACAGAGTGCGGCTGTCAGACGGGCTGTCAGGATGACAGAGTGCGGCTGTCAGACGGGCTGTCAGGACGACAGAGTGCGGCTGTCAGACGGGCTGTCAGGATGACAGAGTGCGGCTGTCAGACGGGCTGTCAGGATGACAGAGTGCGGCTGTCAGACGGGCTGTCAGGACGACAGAGTGCGGCTGTCAGACGGGCTGTCAGGACGACAGAGTGCGGCTGTCAGGCGGGCTGTCAGGATGACAGAGTGCGGCTGTCAGGCGGGCTGTCAGGATGACAGAGTGCGGCTGTCAGACGGGCTGTCAGGATGACAGAGTGCGGCTGTCAGACGGGCTGTCAGGATGACAGAGTGCGGCTGTCAGACGGGCTGTCAGGACGAGAGAGCGGCTGTCAGACGGGCTGTCAGGATGACAGAGAGCGGCTGTCAGGCGGGCTGTCAGGATGACAGAGTGCGGCTGTCAGGCGGGCTGTCAGGATGACAGAGAGCGGCTGTCAGACGGGCTGTCAGGACGACAGAGTGCGGCTGTCAGACGGGCTGTCAGGATGACAGAGTGCAGCTGTCAGGCGGGCTGTCAGGATGACAGAGTGCGGCTGTCAGACGGGCTGTCAGGATGACGGAGTGCGGCTGTCAGACGGGCTGTCAGGACGACAGGTGCGGCTGTCAGACGGGCTGTCAGGACGACAGAGTGCGGCTGTCAGACGGGCTGTCAGGACGACAGAGTGCGGCTGTCAGACGGGCTGTCAGGACGACAGAGTGCGGCTGTCAGGCGGGCTGTCAGGATGACAGAGAGCGGCTGTCAGACGGGCTGTATCACAGGTAGATACAGCACACGCTCCGCCGCAGGGTCTCCACAGTACAGCGTGACTGACGCGGCCTGTGCCGGCCGGTCGATTCGGACGTATTGGATTACAGCTAAGCCGCAAAGAATCGCCCGCAGCCCTGCCGGCTGCCGGCAGCAGGGCCAGCTGGATTGTCGACTCCACGGCCTTGACCAGGCACGTAGCCAGGATTTCGCCCAGGGGGGCCTTGAAAGGGCCCCTTCCCGAGCGTTGAAAGGGCCCCCTTCCCAAGCGTTGAAAGGGCCAAACAAAACGGATGAAAAGGCGCGTTACAAGGATGGAAATCCAGTATGACAGATATGGCATGGGCCATACCAATTTCTAGGAGCTGGGGTTAGCGAACTGCCATATCAACTTTGGAACCAGCGAGACCAATTTGGAATTAGCTATACCAACTTGGAATATTTTTTAAGCTCAAGACCTGGAACTCTTAAACAAATTGCGCCGCGGAGCGGCGCGAAAATTTTGAGTCTTGTGCCCTGGTCTCATCAATGCGTCGCATTGCGTATGGTGCGGACCTCTAAAAATGTTATATTGTGCGTTTAAAAGTGCGGTAAAAAGTGTTTAAATGAACTATTTTGGCCAATTGTATAGGAAAGTAGCAACATAACACATAAATGCGCCGAGAAACGGACCGATTTTTTTGCCTGCATATAATTATATAATTTTTTGCCGACGAAAATCCGATCTTCCAGCGCTCATTAACTGAATGGAAGCCTCTCTCGCTAGTCTAGACACCTGGTTCCGTGCAAATTCTCTTAAAGTCAATCCATCTAAAACAGAACTCATTGTTTTTGGCAGCCCTCCAAATCTGCGGAACCTCCCAAATTTTCAAGTCACTTTTTGTGACACTGTCCTCGAACCTTGTTACGAGGTAAGGAATCTAGGCCTGATCTTCGACAATAGGTTGCCTTGGGAAGCCCACGTGTCAATGATCAGCCGCCGCTGTGTGGGTATATTGTCAGGTCTCTCGCACGCCCGACACCACCTCCCTAACTGTGTCATTACCATACTGGTAACAGCACTCGTGGTCTCGAAAGTCAGGTATTGCATTTCAGTCTACGGTAATGGTTCGAAGAAAAACTTGGACCGAATCGAAAAGGTACTCAATTTCGGAGCAAGGGTCATTTTCGGCAGGCGAAAATTTGATCATGTGTCTGACCTTTGGGACCGTCTGGGCTGGCTCCGGCCACAACAGTTAGTCGATCTTTTCACCTTAAACCTTGCACACAAAGTTGTCAGCAGTGGCAAGCCAGATGCACTCGCAGCTGTTTTTCAATTTAACCGTGAGAAAATGGAACGAAACACTCGGCAGGACTATTTGTACGCAGTTCCTCGATGTCAAACGGAGGCCGGTAAACGACGATTTTGTGTTAGGGCACCAAACCTCTACAATAGTCTTCCTACCGAGCTGCATGGAATGCGCCAGGCGACTTTCTCCCTCAACTTGAACAAATTACTTCGCAATGTGTAAGGAAGCTCCCATGGTTTCACTATACCCTGAGTGCTTAGTCAAACGCATGAACAATGAACATGCGCTACATGCAAGTGAATTATTATTGTTTACGTGTGTAAGTGTGTATGTGTGTATGCGTGCATCATGTATGTGGGTATTCGTAGTTAGCTATTGAGTGCGATTTTTATTTAAAACGTTCATTAGTCATTCGTGGATCGGGGCATAATAGCCACTGTGCCTAGTGGAGACCCCATGTCTGTACAAATAATTGAATTTGTAGTTACATTGCGCCGCAGAGCGGTGCGAAATTTTTAGTTGTATTCCCTGGACAACTGCATTCTTACTGTTGAAAGGTCCAGGGTCCCTTCAGATCGTCTAGGGGCCCCTCCGACCTTTTCAACGCCCTTCCGACCTGTTCAGGGACTCATCTGGGATCCGCGAAAAGACATGATGTTATATGATGTTATATATATGTGTGTGATATATATTAAATACAAAGAGGGCTTACTCTAGAAAACAAATTAAAATCAGAGCTTTCGGGTATATTGTAACACCCTGACCAAGGGTGTTACAATATACCCGAAAGCTCCGCTTTTAATATTTTTCTTGTGGAGTAAGTCTTCTTTGTATTTAATCTTCATCTAGGATCTCTACGTGCTTTTGGCCCTTCCGGTCTGACCAGGGTCTCCTCTGACCTTCCAAGAAGCCCCTCTTGTGTGTCTAGAGGCCCATTCGGCCTGTTCAGAGGTCCTTCCGACCTGGCCAGGGACTGCATTAGCTGCTTTGTCGCCCTGCCGACATGCTCAGGGGCCCCTCCGACCTGCCCAGGGGCCCCTGCAGTCTGGGCCCAGAGGGCCCTGATGGCCCTAAAGTGCTCTAAACTATCTAAAGACCACGCTTCACGTGGTTAAGAGCCCATGATACCGCGCTTCGCGCGGTCTCGTCGGCCCTTTTCGGCGAGCGCAGCACGCCGAAAAGGGCCCTCGCGCGCCGAAAAGGGCCCTCTCGGCCTCCAGGGGAGGGGGGGGGGGGGGGGCGGTCGCCCCAGCCGCCACCCCCCCTTTGGCTACGTGTCTGGCCTTGACCTTTAAATATCGGCTTATTTGGTGATGGCGTGGCAGGAATCAGGGTTCTGTAGCGCAGATTCTCCTGTTGGTGGTAGGTTAGAATGTTGGAACACTCGGTATTTTCCCTCTCATTTGCCTGAATTTTTAACGACGTTGCATTTTAAAAACACCGTATACATTTGCATTATCACTGACACCTGAAATTGATATTGATCCACTGTTTTGTTTTGCTGCATTCTGCTTCCTTTTTGAAAGTTTTTCTTTTTGAAAGCAGAATTAGTAATGTCCAAACGGACTTCGGCTAAGTTGTATTGGGAATGGAAGGTAATGTGCCCAGTGGAATATCGAAAGATCTCTGCCACCGATAGAAAATACCTGGTCAATTCCAAATGCATGGCTTATTATATAGGGTTTGCGCCTAAAAAAAAAGAAGTATGCACCTATACCAGCAGGCACGTAGCCAAGGGGAGGGCGGCGGGGGCGACCGCCCCCCCCCCCCCCCCCCTGGAGGCCAGGAGAGCCCTTTTTGGCGCGCGAGGGCCCTTTTCGGCGCGCGCAGCGCGCCGCAAAAGGCCGACGAGACCGCGCGAAGCGCGGTATCATAGGCTCTTTACTACACGAAGCGTGGTCTTTAGAGAGTTTAGAGGACTTCGAGGCCCTTTAGGGTCACCAGGGCTCTCCTGAAAGACCAGAGGGCCCCTTCGACGTTCAAAAGAGCCCTGTGCATGTCAGAGGGGCCCCTGGCCAGACCGAAAGGGCCCCTGAGCGGGTCAGAGGGCCCCCTGAGCACGTCGAATGGGCCCCTAGCCAGCACAGAGGGGCCCCTGGGCAGGTTGAGAGGCCCCTGAGCATGTCGACAGGGCGACAAAGCGGCCAGCGCAGTCCTTTGCCAGGTCATAAGGGCCCCTGAGCAGGTTGGGGGCCCCTGGACAGACCAGAGGGCCCCTGGGAAGTTAAGAGGGCCCCTGTGCAGGTCAGAGGGGTCCTGACCAGACCGAAAGTGCACCTAGGTGGGTCAGAAGGGCCCCTGAACATGCCGAATGAGCCCCTAGCCAGCACGGAGGGGCCCCAGGGCAGGTCGGAGGGCCCTCGGAGCATGTCGCAAGGCGACAAAGCAGCCAGTGCAGTCTCTTGCTAGGTCGGAAGGGCCCCTTAGAAGGTTAAAGGCCCCTGAAGAGACCAGGAGACCCATGGAAAGTTAAAAGGGCCCCTGCGCAGATCGGAGGGGCCCCTGACCAGACCGAAAGAACCCCTGGGCGGGTGAGAAGGGCCCCTGAACATGCCGAGGTGGCCCCTGGCCAGCACGAAGGGCTCCAGGGCAGGTCGGAGGGCCCCTTGAGCATGTCGGCAGGGTGACAAAGCAGCCAGCGCAGGCCGACCAGAAGAGTCGCTGGGCCGATCGGAGGGGCTCCTGGGCAAGTCAGAAAAAGGGCCCTGGCTAGACCGAAAGGGTCCCTGGACCGGTCGGAAGGCCTCTTGAACATGTCGGATGAGTTCCTAGTCAGACTGGAGGAGCCCCTGGGCAGGTCGGAGGGGCCCCTGAGCAGGGGCGGCGGATTGCGGGGGCAGGGTACCCAAAATTCCCCCAGTCGAAAATCCAAGGGGGCAAAGGGTAGTTTTGCCCCCCCCCCCCAGATTTTAGCCTGCTCAATCTGGGGGCAACATGACCCTTCCCCTCCCCAGGATTTGCATTTGAGGGGGATTTTGGGTACCCTGCGCCCCGCAATCCGCTGCCCCTGCCCCTGAGCATGTCGGCAGAGCGACAAAGCAGCCAGTGCGGTCCCTGGCCAGGTCGGAAGGACCTCGGAACAGGCCGAATGAGCCCCTTGACACACAAGAGGGGCTTCTTGGAAGGTCAGAGGAGTCTCTGGTGAGACCGGAAGGGTCAAAGCACGTAGAGATCCCAGATGAACATTAAATACAAAGAGGACTTACCCCACAATGCAAAATATTAAAAGCGGAGCTTTCGGGTATATTGTAACACCCTTCGTCAGGGTGCTACAATATACCCGAAAGATCCGATTTTATTTTTTTTCCTGTAGAGTAAGCCCTCTTTGTATTATATATATATATATCACCCACCCCACATCATGTCTTTTCGCTTCGCGGATCCCAGATGAGTCCCTGAACAGGTCGGAAGGGCGTAGAAAAGGTCAGAGGGGCCCCTAGACGATCTGAAGGGACCTTGGGCCTTTCAACAGTAAGAATACAGTTCTACAGGGAATAACACTCAAAAATTTCGCGCCGCTCCGCGGCGCAATTTCACTACAAATTCAATTATATGCGGGTTAGGAAAAATCGGTCAGTTTCTCGGCGCATTTATGTGTTATGTTGCTACTTTCCTATATTATTGGGCAAAATAGTTCACTTTAGCACATTTTCCCCCGCACTTTCAAACGCACAATATAGCAATTTTAGAGGTCCGCACCATACGCAATGCGACGCATTGATGAGAAAACAACCCAGAGCATCGAACTCAAAATTTTCGCGCCGCTCTGCGGCGCAATTTTTTAAAGAGTTTCAAGTCTTGAGCTTAACAAAAATATTCCAAGTTAGTATAGCTGATTCCAAATTCGTGTCGCTGGTTTCAAAGTTGATGTGGCAGTTTGCTAACTCCAGCTCCTAAACGTTGGTATGGCCCATGCCATACCTGCCATACTGCATTTTCCAGCCTTGTAACGTGCCTTTTCATGCGTTTTTTTTTGGGGGGGGGCCTTTCAACGCTTGGGAAGGGGCCCTTTCAACGCTCGGGAAGGGGCCCTTTCGAGGCGCCGCCCCTCCCTGGACGAAATCCTGGCTACGTGCCTGTATACCAGCACATATCGCATGGGTGGACTAAAGACTGCAACTTGGTGTTAGCTACTTCAAATAAAATGGTATATTGTGCCGGAAAGCATACAATATTGCGGTACAGTCTCCATATTTTTCACGAACAACAAAGAACAAACACAGGCCATCTGGAGACTGCATTGCGGCGTTACGCACATTCAACAACTGGTAGACTGCGCCGCACGACACAAAGTATTGCGGTACAGCCTAACGATTTTCTCATGAACGTCTAGGTAGGAAAGCTCTCCCCTGCGGCAAACACCCATTGCTAAGACATCGTTAGCTAGGTGACACCTAGCTAACGATGTCTTAGCAATGGGTGTTTGCCGCAGGGGAGACCACCTAGTAGGTGCTGATAAACAGTTAGCTTGATAACACTGCTTTAATTCCAACGCAACAGTTTGTGCGTATGACACTTAGGACACAAGTGGTAACTTGCCGTGTTTGTCATATTTCATTGCAGAATGTCATTTTTTTTTGTTTCTTGTAAATGCCGCTCTCAGCTTGATGCCACCACCTCGGCAAGTGCTGCCCTGGGTAAAAAGTCGCACCAGTTTTTTTTTTCACGTGCCGACGCCACTTGATAGATAGCACATTTTTCCCGCACTTTCAATTTTGTGTGTGTGTGTGTGTGTGTGTGTGTGTGCGAGTGGCTTAACCCCGATGAGTAGTGGGCACCATATGAAAAGTTCGAGCTGAAAGACTTGATGACCAGTTTAAGAAAAACGCGATGAAAAGCAGGCATCTTATTCTGCAGCCCACTCTTTGATCACCGATCTCATCTGCAGACTATATCTCATGCGCAGTCGTAACGACTGGCTAATTGTTTTTCATTAAACTGATGCAACTAGCTTTTCCTATAAGGAACTTCTTAAAATCGAGCATAAAGTCCCAAGGTAGGTTTTATTGTTGGTTTTATGCTTCACAATATCGTAGGACGCTCATTCTCTGCCCATCAGACAGCCACACAATTACAAACCGATCAATAAATTCGAGGTCGGCAAATCGATCGGGGCATTGCCTTGGGGTCAAAATCGTAATTTGGTTTTACCCCCTGGGGTGTTTATTTTGCCCCCTCAGGATCGGCGGTTCTAATGGATTTTGGTCCGCTGTATCGCGCACGTGACCTGCGAGTAGCAAGTTTGTGTCACCAACCGTGTGACTTCAGGAGGCGAAAAAGGAAAAAAATGTTGGCGCCCACTTTTTGGCCCTTGGCATGTGCCACGTGCCATAGATTGACCCGAAAATGGTACCATCATCTGTCCGCCGTTTTGCCGCATCGAACGGTGCCACCCGCGTCGAAATCGGCCCAGCCGTTTGGGCTCCACGTGCCAATATGCTCCGATGGACACGCACGCACGCACGCACGCACGCACGCACGCACGCACGCACGCACGCACGCACGCACGCACGCACGCACGCACGCACGCACGCACGCACGCACGCACGCACGCACGCACGCACGCACGCACGCACGCACGCACGCACGCACGCACGCACGCACGCACGCACGCACGCACGCACGCACGCACGCACGCACGCACGCACGCACGCACGCACGCACACACACACACACACACACACACACACACACACACACACACACACACACACACACACACACACACACACACACACACACACACACACACACACACACACACACACACACACACACACACACACACACACACACACACACACACACACACACACACACACACACACACACACACACACACACACACACACACACACACACACACACACACACACACACACACACACACACACACACACACACACACACACACACACACACACACACACACACACACACACACACACACACACACACACACACACACACACACACACACACACACACACACACACACACACACACACACACACACACACACACACACACACACACACACACACACACACACACACACACACACACACACACACACACACACACACACACACACACACACACACACACACACACACACACACACACACACACACACACACACACACACACACACACACACACACACACACACACACACACACACACACACACACACACACACACACACACACACACACACACACACACACACACACACACACACACACACACACACACACACACACACACACACACACACACACACACACACACACACACACACACACACACACACACACACACACACACACACACACACACACACACACACACACACACACACACACACACACACACACACACACACACACACACACACACACACACACACACACACACACACACACACACACACACACACACACACACACACACACACACACACACACACACACACACACACACACACACAGCTCCACTAGCCGCCTGCACCTGCCGATAGGATTGTATGGAAAGCGGTCAGAGCCGGGATTTCTTGGAGCTTCGGTCGACGCTGGTTGATGTGGCTCAGCTGGCGTCCTGACTTTCCAAGGCAACTGTCACCCTCCCCTCCCCTTCCTACCTCCACCTGCCACAAGTCAGCAATCTCGTGCCTCTCCTCCTCCCCAGCCATCCCACTCGGAACAAGACAGCAGGGGCTTCGCCACGCCTATACAATGGGGGGGGGGGGGGGGGGGTGAATGAGAGAGAGAAGCCGAGTGGTTGCCGTCAGCGAAAAGTTGTTGATGGGGGGGGGATGATGGAGCGTCAGCGAAAAGCAGTTGAGCGGGGGAGGGAAGTGAAGCGTCACCAAGACATTGCTGAGCGGGGGGGGGGGGGGGGGGGGCGTCAGCGAAAGCCTGTTGACAGGGACGCAGCCAGGGAGGGGGGGGGGGCACAGGGGGCACGTCCCCCCATTGGGCCGAGGGGACCTCCGGGCCCCTCGGCCGCTCAGCCCATATGAAAGCGGCGGAGCGGCCGAGGGGTCCCAAACGACTCAGCTTACCAGGCTTAAGATAGTTCTTGTTCAGACTTAGGGGCCCTCAGTCGGCCCGAGGGAGCCCTTCGTCGGCCTAAGGTGACCCTTTTTAGGCTTAGAGGGCCCCCGGTAGGCCTGAGGGGCCCTGTCGGCCTAAGGGTGCTCTCAGCCAGCCCAAGAGGGCCCCAGCAGGGTTGTGCCCGATGACGCAATTGGCTCAAGTTGTCACAATTTTGTACTTGACCCCTCACGGTTCGGGCAGGGTGCCAGCAGAGCGCTGACGGTAGGAGGTGCTATATTTCTGTAGAAGGAGCAATTTATCGTCAAACATTATCTGTTACTAATCTTGCACCTCTACTGATCCAATACCGACCCCTGACATTCCTTCCTTATCAGTTGTGAGGGGCTGCTCACAAGACGGGAGTAACTTGAGTCAATTGCGCAATCGGGCCCCAGTTAACCTGAGGGCCCTTGGTAGTCTTGAAGGGGCCTAGGTTGGTGGGCCTGATGTTCCCTCGGTGGGTATGTGGGGCCCGGTCGGCCTAAGGGGTCCCCGGTCGGTCTAAGGCTCTTGGTTAGCCTGAGGGGCCCTCAGTCGGCCTGAGGGAGCCCTTGCTAGGCTTAAGAGGGCCCCGGTTGGCCTGAGGGGACCAGTCGTCCTAAGGGGGCCCTCGGCCGGCCTAAGAGGGCCCTGGGTCGTCCTGAGGGAGCCTAGGTTGGTCGGCCTGAGGGGCGCTCAGTCGGCCTGCGGGGGCCTGGTCGGCTTAAGGGGAGGGGGCTCGGTCGGCCTGAGTGGCCCTCGGTCGGCCTGTGGAGGGGGGGGGGGGGCGGTCGGCCTAATGGGTTATCGGTCGGCCTGAGAGGCCATTGTTGGCCTATGGGGCCCTCAGTCGGCCCGGGGGTGCCCTCGGTCGGCCTCGGGCGGCCAGTGGGGGCCCTGGCTAGGCTTAAGAGGGCCCCGGTCGGCCTGAGGAGCCCTCGATCGGCCTAAGGAAACCTTCGGTCGGCCTAAGAGGGTCCTAAGTCGTCCTGATGGGGTCGGTCTAAGGGGGCCCTCGGTCGGCCTGAGGGCCCTTGGTTGGCTTGTGGGGTCTGGTCGGCCTCAGGGGCCCCGGTCGGCCTAAGAGAGCCCTTGGTTGCCCTGAGGTTCCCCCAGTCGGCCTTGCTAGGCTCAAGAGGGCCCCCGGTCGACCTGAGGGGTCCGGCCGGCCTAAGGAGGCCCTCGGCCGGACTAAGAGGGCCCTAAGTCGTCCTGAGGGACCCTAGGTTGGTCGGCCTGAGGCGCCCTCGGTCAGCACCTGGGCATGATAATCCTTGACAGCGCCCAGTCGACCTTTGCAAAATGAAACTGTACGTTATTGACACCACCTGGTTCAGCGCGTACCTCCGTGGCCATACGCAGAGTGTGGAGCTCAGGGACAGCGCCGGTCGTACGCTGTCTTCGCCGCCGCTCGCTAACCGCATGCGAGTGTTTTGTGATTTCCGCCCCCCCCCCTCAGGTTTTTCGCAGATAGCGAAAAAAAACACTGGGCTTTGGCAAACCTATTAGGACATGAATTGCGCACACTTTGGAAAAAAATAACCTCGGGTCGTCTCAGGTCAGGTCACCAGACCAAGTCAAGTACAACTTCAAGTACAACTTACAACTTTCACCTCCAATTTTTTTTTGCAGTTGTGCCAAAGCCAGAATTTCTCACCGATCAGTTTGAAACTTACAGGATGTCATGAGGGCATAAGTACTTACAATTCTTTAATCTCGGAATTTTGATATCGATGACCTAAGGTCAGGTCAATTTCGTAACCTCCCCATAATAAGTCATTGGGGAAATATACAAATGCTTCCTATTTCAAGGATATGCATGATATTAGTCCAATTACTTTTGGATCATGTTATTATTAGATATTCTTGATGGTCCAAGTGTAAGTTTTGTGCAGTGACCCCTATGGGGTCATTTTAGGTCATGCGAGGTCACCATCGCTTTTGTGTCAATAACTCCCGACATAATGAAGATAGAGAAGTAAAACAGACAGCAATGTGTTTGTATCTTCGAGACACGTTTTCCCATATGCAACATGCCCTACTTGGGTCACCACTTGACCTTGACCCGAGGTCAAATTGTGTAAGTTGACTTAACTAGGTCACCATGTATGTCATTCGAAGCGCCTTGACGCGATAAACACAATGGCGTAAACAGTTTTCCGTTATCTGTATTCAGTAAAAGTAAATAGCGAAAAACGATTTTACAAAAAACAACATTATTTTTCTTTTCCACTTCTGGAGCCTCAAATATTGACCTGAGATCAAATTTCAGGACATCTTGTCGATTGAACATTTCACTGGCTGGCGTTTGCTTTTTCCGTTTGTTTCTAACTAGCATAGTTTCCGAGATATATGGGAATTTCTGGAGCGGAGTCCTAAAACAGGAAAAACAAACTGGAAAATTTGACCTTTGATGACCTCTGGTGACCTCAATTTTGACCTGACCTAAAAAATACTGAAATACTTTCGATGGAACTTGTATCAAGCTATCAAATGCCGTTTTCAGCTGTCGCTACGTAGCGTAGTCTTCGAGATCTCAGGGGGGGGGGGGGGCGGAAATCAACCCCCTGCAGTTCGTGTTCGGCACAAACCACGGGCAGTGCACGGGTTAAGGTCAAATGTTAGGTCAAAGGACAGGGAACAGCGTTAACGGTCGATTTCCTTCAAACTTCGTGCACAGGTCAATCAGACCATGCTGATTCCAAGAATCAAGTCAATTTCGCGATAGCGATTGACCTAGGTCAAAATTGAGGTCAAACGAAGGGGAACGCGCTGGAGCCTAAAGTTACCGTCCGATTTGCTTTAAAATGGTCTCAAACGATTCCTTGGGTCAAAATCTAGCGTGAGCGAGACTTTTAAGTCCTGACCTTTAAGGTCAAATTTCAGGTCAAAGGACGGTGAACAGCGTTAACGTTTGGGGAAAATAAACCGTTAACGCTGTTCCTCATTTTACCTGAATTTGACCTTCAAGGTCAGGATCTGAAAGTCTCGTTCACGCTAGATTTTGACCCTCAAATTTGACCTAGAAGCTCAATCGCTATCGCAAAATGGACTTGATTTTTGGAATCAGCATGGTATGATTGACCTATCCACGAAGTTTGGGGAAAGTAAAAAGTTGACACTGGAGTTGTGTGATGACGATGACGCTAACTTCACGGACATGATATATAGTTGTTCGTCAGGGAAAATGGGGGGGGGGGGGTAATCTCCCCTGGCTGAAGAGTGGAGGGACACATCCCCCTGTGGCGAAGCCCCTGCAAGGCAGCATTCTCGCACTCTTCCCACCCATCCCCGACCCACAAGGCAGCAGTCCGATGCCCCTTCCCCTTCCTGGCCACTCCACCCGCTGCAAGGCAACAACAATCCCGAGTCTGTCCCCAGTCCACACCCACCCCACCCACTACAAGACAGCAATCCCGCACCCCTCCCTAGCTACCCCCACCACCGCTCCGCAACAGCTCCGCCCTGCTCCTCCAGCAGTAATCAATTCAGCAGCACCGATCTGTCAGCACCGGCAGAGAACCTTCCACTCGTGAACGGCGAGAGGGTACGGCCGCACAGCACCTACCACCTGAATCTGACAGCAACCGGACTTGCAGGCTACCCTGTTCATTCAGGTGTCTATTATAGCGGCATGCCGCTTGAGACCATATTTTAACTTCTTGAAAAAAATGCAATGATTATCAGCTTTCAAGCTTTCCGCTTTTTCAATTTTGGGCACATTAACAAACCATGACAAGTGAGGATGCTATCAACAAATTCGTAATTTTTACTTGAATTCTACCTAGAGCGGAGCTCGTTGGTTGCTTCAATCAGCCATCAAATTCCGTCTTAGTTCCTGCTCTCACCCCGGCGACTGGACTGACCTCTGACCTCTGACCTCTGACCTCTGACCTCTGACCTCTGACCTCTGACCTCTGACCTCTGACCTCTGACCTCTGACCTCTGACCTCTGACCTCTGACCTCTGACCTCTGACCTCTGACCTCTGACCTCTGACCTCTGACCTCTGACCTCTGACCTCTGACCTCTGACCTCTGACCTCTGACCTCTGACCTCTGACCTCTGACCTCTGACCTCTGACCTCTGACCTCTGACCTCTGACCTCTGATCTCTGACCTCTGACCTCTGACATCTGACCTCTGACCTCTGACCTCTGACCTCTGACTTCTGACCTCTGACCTCTGACCTCTGACCTCTGACCTCTGACCTCTGACCTCTGACCTCTGACCTCTGACCTATGACAGCGTCCGTCCTTCCTGATTCCCGTTACACCATCATGCGTGGGCGGCTCAGCAACTTAGAACGAGTTTGTTGGCACGAGGTGGTGAATACAGGGTGATGGTAATGGGGTCTCAGTGAATGGTTCAGTCGCCGGGGAAAGGATGATGTTCTCAGTGAATCATTTAAACCATTTCATCTACAGAAAGTTATGGCTTCATTTTTTTTTCAAACGCCTTATCGTCAAAACAGGCCGGGGAACACCCACACCTGTGTAGCACAGCAGGGAACACCCACATTTGTGTAGCTCAGCAGGGAACACACACACACACACACACACACACACACACACACACACACACACACACACACACACACACACACACAAACACACACACACACACACACACACACACACACACACACACACACACACACACGCACGCACGTACGCACGCACGCACGCACGCACGCACGCACACACGCACACACGCACGCACGCACGCACGCAGGGGGTGGGTGTTAATTTGCGTTTTGTGTTATAAATCTGTCTTGGAATGCCCCACCTGTGTAACACAGCAGGAACACCTACCATATGTGTAGCGCAGCAGGGAACACCCCACACCTGTGTAGGACAACAGGGAACACCCCACACCTGTGTAGCACAGGTGCTGTTCCCGGGACCTCGTCCCAGCAAACTAAGCACGTCACCATTAGCGTCCATTAGTCCCATTTGGGCGTCTAATGGGACGCGCGTCTCGGGTTCGAGCGTAAAAGGCGGCAGCCGCGCCGACGCTAAACGCTATCTGAGGCATGTCTCTGCAGTTGACAATCGATTCGTCCATTCATTTTCCGGCGGATGAACTCTGCTCGGCGATGTGAGGTGAGGCCAGGCGAGGCGAGGCGAGGCGACGCGAAACAGGCGAGACGAGGCTAGGTGAGGCAGTCGTGCACACCGATCGCTTAGTTTTTTTTTTGTTGTTGTTATAGACGCTTTGAGAAGCGCCCATTGGTGCAGCTTTGCGGAAAAGTTTGAGGAGCACTTACCGAAGAAGAGTCTGCGTCGCGAGGCGTGCCTGATGAGCTCTTCCGGTGGTACATCCAGCACCTCCATGATACAGGCCAGCTGCTCGACCTCGTTCTCGCCGGGGAACAGCGGGAATCCCGTGTGTAGCTCGGCCAGAATACACCCTGCGGGGTGCAGTACATAGCAGAACAGTAGGCAGCCATGTTTTCTCAACATTTCTCCAAATGTTGCGATTGATGGAAAAGTATTGTAATTGTTCAATATTTAAGCTAAGCGACTAAAACTAAGTTTTCAGTTAAGGAAGACAACTACGACAATGTGAGTGATTAGTGTCGCTTGGGTTTGAGAGGTTGGGAAACTTTAAATAATATTGATCGTTCAGTGTAATTGACGCCAGGGCCATTCGTGACAGCGGTTCATTTGTCACTCTTAATCGCTTGATTTCCGTTTCAATGTTTATCATATCTTTCCGATATGTCACCTCAGGTACAATATCCTGCACTGATTAACTCAGTTGCCATTAGTGCTTACGTTTTATTGTATTTATAACAATATATTGAATTAAATGCGTATATGGAACTTGAATCTTACGACTTGATTAACAACAATTGTATGTAAAAAGTGAAACAAATCTAGACAATGTCAATGAAGTCCATACATGGCCACTCAAAAATAATATGTCTGCAATGTCCTCTCCATTAGCTGGCTAAATCAATGTTTAGAGTAAGCGAGTGTACCAATCATATTTTAAGAATAACTCAACCTAGCTAGTTCAGCAGGACTCCCCAGATAGTTATACTGTTCCCCATACTGATATGAAAGCAAGTGATGATGCATGATGATTACAAGTGATGTTCTACATTCAACCGCCCGATAAGATTCAAAACATTCAGCCAGCTAGTCAACAGTGGGCCTGTTCCAGTGGCGCCTCTAACCTCCTCTAACCTCCTCCAAGCTGCTCCAACTTGCAACTGTCTGTGTAATAGGTTGGACAGTTGCAAGTTGGAGCAACTTGGAGGAGGTTAGAGGTGCCACGGGAACAAGCCCAATGCCACCCTTTTCACCAGACGTACCTAGACTCCATATGTCGATGGGCGTGCCGTAGGGCAGGCCGAGGATCACCTCTGGCGACCGGTAGAACCGGGACTGGATGTACGTGTACACCCGCTGGTGCGTGTAGCACGAGCTGCCAAAGTCGATAATCTTGATGCTCGACGAGCTCCGAGACTTGAGAAGCACGTTCTCCTGAAACGAGATCAGACGTGAAATGACATTCTGAAACGAGATCCGACGTGACAGGCAGATGCGATTTCCAGACGCGTCTTCGCTCCCGACAAATTGGTTACGGTAGGCGTATCAGGCGAGGCAGCGAACTGCGTCTTTTTCGGCTTCAGAAGACGGCAGTCTGGTACTGTCAGAACAAAAATCGCCGCCGGCTATTTCTTTCAGCAACTGCAAAGTGGCTGACGAGACAAAGCTCTGTTGTTCCTGCAGATAGTTCTACTGTTCCCCAGTGGGTGTGGGGGACGGGGACCGGACTGTCCCGCCGTAGGCAGGTTTGTTTTCTAGGGTCCTCCGGTTGCACTCACCGGCTTCAGATCACAGTGGATGATGCCTTCCTTGGACAGCAACCTCAGGCACTGGACGATGCAGGTGCCGAACTTCGGATCAGAGACATCGACACGCCCTGGTAGTTGTTCTTCTTGATGAGCTCAAACAGATTCAACCTGTAGTCAAATGGACATAGTGGTCGTTATTCGTTAGTGACATAGACTAAGGTCACAGCAGTCACAGGTCACAGCAGATGAACGGGAAGGAACGTAAGGTGTGTGGTACAGGGCCGTAGGAACTATGTTCAAGTTGGGGGGGGGGGGGGGGAGGCATTCTGAAGTCGATTCTTTCAATGCAACGCTCATAGGCGTAATGTTAAAATCCAAAATGTTTGGGGGCGGCTGCCCCCCCCCTCTGTTCCTACGCCTATGGTGTGGTAAGTCAGCTCATAACTGCGGAAGCTGCACGAGGCATGCATCACTACGGGCTGGCGGTCGGCATAGCATTACCGGAATATACACAAGTGGCAAGATCATAAAGTCGTCGGTTTCGTCAGCTTAGCGACATACTGACATACTATGGAGACAGGTATATTCAGTTGGTATTATGAAGGACTACGTCAGCTGGCAGTTGCCAATGCGCTATGTGTAGTCTGGTCTGAGAGTTCTATCGTCATCTTACGGCCGATCGAACATAAATATAATTAGCTAGCCCAGAATTGGAGCACTGCAGAGTCGTTCGTCTGTTCGCCGTCTTCACTCTGCCATGCTGCACCTGCGATGTCAACTGAAAGTGACATCAACTGGGGTCTCCAGACCAGCCGTACAAGGGCCAACTCCGATGCATAGACCGCGCCGGGCCACGTGACTTTATTGGGAGCCAAGTGGTTTCGCTTCTACGCTATGCCAAGCTCTTTAGATGTGATTTAGTCCGCCTGTGGCTGTAAACGTCTGTCATCATGTTGCCTTAGAATGTCGCTCTCACGTGCCTTCTTTCCGTCACCTCTCTGCTCCTTCTGCGCTCCCACCAATTGTTCCTCTTTAAACAAATTAAATAATTGATTGCTCCTCTTCAGGATCAATACTTTCCACAAGACGTATCTAATTCCAGAGCAAACCCTCCCACGACCTTTCCAATTAACCTGCTCTCCCCTCTCGCTCCACCTTCATCTCCTACTCCTTGATGACCGTCATTCTCTCGGCGGTCCACCGAGTCGGGGATTTGCTCCTGCAGGGTCTCATGTTTCCCACTACGCAGCGCGGTCCCGGCGGCGGTCCGGCGGCGGTCCCGGCGGCCGATCCGGCGGCGGTCCCGGCGGCGGCCCCAGCGGCGATCCTGGCGGCGGCCCCAGCGGCGGTCCTGGCGGCGGTCCCGGCGGCGGACCCGGCGGCGGTCCCGGCGGCGGACCCGGCGGCGGTCCCGGCGGCGGCCCCAGCGGCGGCCCCGGCGGCGGTCCCGGCGGCGGACCCGTCTCCGGCCACCTACAGCGCCGTACCACGAATGACACCGTGTCACCGCAGGACACGAGTCTCATGCCGCGCCGCACACGCCGCCACTGCGCCACACTCGCCGCCACTGCGCCACACTCGCCGCGCTGTACAGAACGTCCCCGCTGGAAGCAGCCAGCCGTACCGCACACGCCTAATAACAGCCAGCCCACTGCACGCACGACCAATAACGCCTCTCGAAGCGTTCGCCGTGTTATATTTGCCGCCGTGTTCGCCGTGTTCTATTTGCCGCGCAGTGATGTCCAATACCTCACGACACCGGCCAGCTTTCCCGGCTTCCCAGACAAAAAGACTGAACATCTGAACTATGAGAGGTGGTAAAAATTATGTGAGACACGCTGAGACAAAGCACTTCGGTGCAGCACAGAAGTCAAACTAATGTGATTAAGTTCCAAGAGTCACATAACTCGCAGTACCTACCCATCACGCGAGACACTACGAGACAGATACGGCGCAGGACTCACCCCATGAGCTGGAATGTGACGCAGAGGTGGTTGCGGAAGTAGAAGTAGTCGAGCATGTGGATGATGTTGTAGTCTCCGTGTTTGTCGCGGCGCCTCAGGTGGTCCAGGATGGTCACCTCCATCAGCGCCTGCTGGTGGAAGCGCTTCTTGTTCCTGTGGGGAGACGCCGAACCAGCGGGGAGTGAGCAATGCGTACAGGAGCACCGTACCAACACAGTACTGCCCGGCAGTAACACAGGTGTCCCGTCACAGTAACCGTCCAGTAACACAGTTCTTACACAATTCCACAACACCAAGGTCAGACCACCTGCCACCATACGATCAAGATGACCAATATTATAGTTTCCACTACCCCACTGTCCGCTGTCCTTTCCCGGTCACCGTGCAGTGCTGTCCTTTCCCGGTCACCGTGCAGTGATGTCCTTTGTCGGTCACCGTTCAGTGATGTCCTTTGTCGGTCTTACCGTGCAGTGCACGTCTCAGGACGGGGACGGTGCGGGGCAGGGAGGAGCGGCAGCAGAGCCAGGGGCGGCGGAGACGGGCAGCGGCCGGCCGGCCGGCCTGGCTACCTCTCTGGTGGTTCAATCGATAATATCTGCTGACACGGCTGAAGGACCGTGTCGGCGGCGCCTCCGCCCCGCCCCGTCTCGTGCTGCAGTGGGGTTAATTAGCGGCGATGTGATGAGAGCCCAGGATGCTCGTTACTGACTGCCGCGGGCCCTCGCCGGCGGACCTCGGACGGGGAAAAACGCACCGAAACTGGGCACAGGGCAGACATAGACTGACAGACAGCCAGACATAGACTGACAGACGGCCAGACATAGACTGACAGACGGCCAGACATAGACTGACAGACGGCCAGACATAGACTGACAGACGGCCAGCCGGCAACAGAGAATGCAGCTGTTGCTGGTCTTTGCCGGCGTCGGGGACTGATATAAACTCAGCGGACTATTTAACGACTCTGACCACGCTGAAATGCTAACGGGGTCAGCAACAGGCAGGATCTGGTGCTGGTCCCCCGCGGCATTAAACGGAGTGTGCCTATTGTTTTGGCATGTCAAAAATATTTTCCATACGGTATTTAGCTAATAGCTATTGGTTTGATTGTTGGATATGATGAAATTCACATCAGGATCATCTGGTTTAGTTGAATTTTCACTTATACTGGTTTTTGCTTAGTTTTGGTTTCGATATCTATAAAACGATCGCGATAGTGATGTTATGTAAAACGGCGCACATAAGACAATCAAATTACGGTCGCATCATAGAGAGACAAGTTTTGCACAGCATGTTCTTGCCACTGTGAACTTTATTATGTGTAAGTTTCGTAGCTCTAAATTGACATCTTCGTCGAAAAATGGCCATCGGCCATCATCGAAACGGCCATTATAGAAAAGCATGATGGCCGTCCAGTTTCTGTTCGGCTGCTGCTATCAGCGCACACGAGCTGTTTTGTCCAATTGCTATTGGCCGGCGCTAACAATATGCTAGCAGTTTAATCGATAGTTGCAGTGTTTCTAGTAGCGGAAGCCCTCTGGAGTCTACCCGATATCTCCCAGCAAGTTCCCGGAGTGTTTGGAATATCTCAGCAACTTGGGTGACTCTGGAGAAAGGAAGTCATGGGCCAATTCAGAAAATTATGTTCTATAGACCAGTGTCAATAACCCCAAATAAACTATGTGAGTAGGCACACTCCCTTTAGCCCGCGAGTTACTGGGGTATATTTCATAACGCGACTTACTGGGGGGGGGGGGGGGGGGGGAGGGGGGCTATTTTTTGCCCCCCCCCCCCATCGGATCTCCGGAACTACTGGACCGAATGTAAAAATTCAAACGACATTCGATAGCCTTGGGAAATTTATCGAGGGAAACATAATATTGTTGACCTCGTGGTCACCGATGACGTCACAGGTCAGGTCAAGTACAAAATGTTTGACCGTGTCAAAAGGTCTCGATGGATGGAATTGTCGCGCAAAATTGCGATATTAAACGCATAAGCAGTCAATAAATCAGTATGATTCGTGTGTCTGACACTTCTAAGTACCTTTCTAAGCTGTTTATGACCTTGGCTCAGGTCAAGGCCATCCGATGTCACGAGGTCAAACTGCAGATTACGGTCATTAGACATTATGACACATGTTTATGTTTTTTCTCGTCTAGAACGCGAAAAATGACCTTAGAACATTGTTTGTTCCATATAAATCGAAGTAAAAAGCAAAAACGGAAATGCGTTTTTTATGCATAGTAATGCTGTGAGAGGTGGTCGATTTTTGTCATTTAAAGGTCATAAGTCAGTCGTTTTTGAAGATATAGACTTAAAATTTGGTACACATATTCACCGAACACGTCTCGATGACATATATTCCGTTTTTTATAATTCTGATTTTTTTTCTTGAAGATTTTGTAAAAACAAAAAAAAATTATTTGGATTTCTCAAAATTTTGAATTAAACAAAAACCCAAAAATCCCAGATTGCAGTTTGATAGCCCGATCTATTGTACATATTTGGATGTAAGACAATTGAGTTTATCTCAAACATCGTACCTTTGACAGCGTTTTCCGCAAACCATTATTTTGCAACCGAAACCGAAGAACATCATCATCATCATCATAGTTTTGAACATGAAGTCACTCTGACGTCATTCCCGGTTGACCTATCATAACCTCATATTTTTCCTTTTGTAAACGTGTGGAATTGATGTGAGAGAAGGCACTGCAAGTTTGGTAACAATACTGTTGTTCGTTTAGGAGTTATTGCAAAATAACGGGAGGGGGGGCAAAAAATAGCCCCCCCAGTAACTCGCGGGTTAAGGCGGCAGGACACTAGCTCATTCGGCGCGCGGACTCCGTGGTATCACTACGATTTCCCGCTCATTTTTCAGTGATTTTCCGCGTCCACAGCAGCCGAAACAATGCAAAACGCATTGCGGAATTTCAGTGATATCGGGCGCCGAATGGCGCAGTGTGCTGTCGCCTTTAGGGAAAGGGAAGAGCTTTGCGGAATATGTAACAACTCTAACCACGCTGACTTCTTCAATTGCCCTCTCATATCTGAGAATAACCATTGCATCCAGCTCCACCATCGAAAGAAAATCTTGACCTGAGCTCTCAAATCGCGTTACGTTATCAAAGTTTACCTAAGGTTAAATTGACTTAACTTGAGCTTCTGAAGTCGATACCACGAGTTCAGAAAAACACAAGTTTTATTTTACAAACGAACATTTTACAAACGCATTCTCCGTCCTGCGTAAAGTCGATAGTTTGCTGCCACGGGACCAGTCTGAGGGCGCCGCCCGGTGTCGTACCTGATGATCTTGATAGCGACCTGGGTGTTGGTCTTGTGGTCGAGTGCGCGGATCACCTGACCGAAGCTGCCCCGGCCGATCACCTCCAGAATCTCGTACCGGTACGCGATGTGGTCATGAGGTACCTGTGGATAAGTACCAATATGTGAGGGCACCTGTGGTACTCACACAATCACTCACTTCCTTCATTAATCTACCATCACATCTCCTCTCCGCTGCATAACATTGAGAAGCAGACTGCAGTAGTGTGGCAACTAATTATATGTCCGCGAGTTACCATAGTTTGAACTTGAGACTAGTTACCAGATGTTCCTATGGGTATACGAACTGCCTCAAGTTGGCATTAAAACGCCGGCAGTCGAGTACAAACACCGCGGCAAACAAGTCAACACCGTCGCAGCAAACACCACTGCAGCAAACATCGCAGCCATGCCCCTACCAACAAGTAGCAACCTTCCTTGATGCCTTGACAACCAAGCAGCATGCCTCTCTTTAGTCGTTATCATCTTGACCGCGACATGAGCGTGACCTTGATCTTGATGACCTGTCGCCACCTGAGCGTGACCTTGATCTTGATGCCGTGACCGATGACTGACCTTGATGTAGCTGCCTTGTTCGTCATCGAAGCCGCCGTTCTGTTGTCGGTTCTCGTTGCCAGCCACCTTCTTGGCTCCGAGGCCGAGGAACCAGGTCTCCTCGTACTGTTCTATCTCCTCCAGCTCGTACTCGGTCAGGTACGAGCCGTAATGTTGTACCGAGTCTGATGGAGGCATATGGGGCGCTTATCAGCTGGAGCTGGTGTCCAAGTAGCAGCGTGGTATCGTGCCTTACCTGGTTGACTGTGAAGTGTGAAGCGGTACCGAGCCATAGACCAAACGGGAGTCCGGCCACATGGCACGTCTGGGATAGGTGCGCAGGGCGACACGGCCGGTGATGCCGGGGCTGCGTGCCGGCAACGACATGCTACGTCGTGTCGGTAGTATCAGCGTAAGGTAGATCGACCAGAATAACTTTATTACGACAGCATTTCTCTGTGTTATAGCAACGGAGGCTAATTGACTATTAACGATGAATAGTTAACCATATTAACGGTTAATAATTAACCAGATGCGCCACTCCTGGTTACTATTAACCAGATGCGCCACTCCTGGTTTAGTTATACGGAATTCGGTGATGGAACTCCCGGGTTGTTGATAATTTGAGATGAATCATTACTTCTCTATGGCCGGCTATATTTTCCAAATATGTTGGATTTTCGTTGTGAACGTTCACTCACAGCACACGATCCAGGGGATATTTTGTGCTGAGTCACTTGACGTGAGCCCGAACGGAAGTGCAACTCAGATCGACAGCGACAGTCAAATTGTCAAGTTGTAAAATGCTGCACGAACCGTTGGCAGGCTGTTGCTGCACGCCGAGACATGACGGCATGTGCAGGTTTGCCGAAAACCGGAAACAGGGGACTAGAACGTCAGAACGATGGTATAATTTGATAATATCGCACCTATTTGAGGGAAAAAAGGTGACTACTTATCGCAAGATTGTAGGTGCTGGCCGTCTGCTGTAAATATGTAGATAAAATGTAGGTATGCATTTTCAGTGACGCGGCTTTTCGAAAAGCTTGACAGTCGACAGCCAATCTTCTGTTTTTTTTTCCTCGTGACAATCATTCAGCAGTTACCTATTTATTTGTACTAACAATCGAACGCAAATGTGCCATTTTACACGTTGTTACAATTTTACTAGCCTTGGGGACTAACGGTGAAGTCCAAAGTCAAAACAACATCTATTATTACACAAACTGAAGGTTGTGAGAGGAATTGTTTCTCAACGGAATTTCGATAACTTCATCTAGTTCCGGTAAAGCGAGGTTCGGCTGGTTACTGGCGATAGTGATTGCCCCAGGATTTCACTTTCACAGAGTACTATGGGTGAGAGCCACCTCACGAGTAAACAGAGCCTGAGGGCAGCTCTCTAGCGGCGGCCGCTGCTGACAGCCGTACCGACCACCGAACGGCCGGCTTTTAGTACGGGCTGGGCAATTGGAACGGAGGAGCAGAACGCCAGATAGAGAGCGCGCTGCGCAGTTGCAGGATCAGCGGCAGCCTCAATAGAACCTAACTAACGTTAGCAGCATGTCCTTTCCCCAGCAGGACTGGGCATTTTTCGCAGGAAGCCGCCTTCATCAGAGCCCTGATCAGCCGTGCGTGCAGAGGGCAGGTGCTAAGGTCCCGGCGGCGTGCCTCGAAAGCCCAACGTATGTTTGAGCGCCGTGCGGTACAGCATGGCCGTGACGTGAAGTAGGTAAATGGAAAATGCGTTTTAGTTCGAAGTGTTTGATATTTGTGTTGTTAAATGTCATACACGACTTGTATCAACACTGGTGAAGTTGGTAACATTTTGCGATACATGAGGTAAAATGATATAGTAAACTCAAAATACGTTATTAGATTATGCCTGTAATCAGTGTAGGTAAATATAGGTAAAGTTAAAGCTCTCTGCAACGTATGCTCAAAAACACATCCTCCAAGGATATGCTTCATCGTGATTGAAGATAAGTCTGTAGATCCTTGAGAGCAAAAAGCAAAGTATGTACATATCTTCTTGGTATGTTTCTGTCTGTGAAACAGCCTTATCGATATTTTTTCTCTCGCTTTTCCAGATGCTTTGTTACTTTCAAGATATTGTATGCGTTGGTAGACCAGAATTACTTGACATGGTAGCAAGATCGACATTCAGTGGCGGCTTCCCTGAAAAGTCTTACGTAACACTGAGTTCGGAGTTCGCTGGGCTCTCGGAGAACGTTCGGTTCACTGTCGCCGGGTGCATTGTTTGTCGCCGGGTGCAGTGCTTGTCGCCGGGTGCAGTGTTTGTCGCCGGGTGCAGTGTTTGTCGCCGGGTGCAGTGTTTGTCGTCGGGTGCAGTGTTTGTCGCCGGGTGCAGTGTTTGTCGCCGGGTGCAGTGTTTGTCGCCGGGTGCAGTGTTGTAAGTCTGCTATCGTTCGCCTGGCTCTGGCAGAGGGTGTAGCGACCGGTCCCCGAAATTACCGGCTTAACTCCCAGTCAGTTCTCCGTGGCAGCTGGTGTCGGTCCGCGTCAAGTGCTGATTGGTAACTGACCACACCCTGAGCCCCTCGCTTCCGCCCCGCCCCTCGCTTCCGCCCCGCCCCCGTCCCCGTCCCCGTCCCCGTCCCCGTCCCCGTCCCCGTCTCCGTCCCCGTCCCCCGTCCCCGCCCCCGCCCCCGCCCCCGTCCCCGTCCCCGTCCCCGTCCCCGTCTCCGGCCCCCGCCCCCGCCCCCGCCCCCGCTCCCGCCCCCGCCCCGCCCCCGTCCCCGTCCCCGTCCCCGTCCCCGTCCCCGTCCCCGTCCCCGTCCCCGTCCCCGTCCCCGTCCCCGTCCCCGTCCCCGTCCCCGTCCCCGTCCCCGTCCCCGTCCCCGTCCCCGTCCCCGTCCCCCGCCCCCGCCCCTGCCCCCGCCCCCGCCCCGCCCCCGCCCCGCCCCCGCCCCCGCCCCCGCCCCCGGCCCCGCCCCCGCCCCCGCCCCCGCCCCCGCCCCCCGTCCCCGCCCTCGCCCCCGCCCCCGCCCCCGCCCCCGTCCCCGCCCCCGCCCCCGCCCCCGCCCCCGCCCCCGCCCCCGCCCCCGCCCCCGCCCCCGCCCCCCGGCCCCGGCCCCGTTCTCCACGGGGCATCACCGTCCAATGCATGTGCCACTGACGACCCAATGATACCCGCGCCGATAACCCATCAGGAAAACTAAGTGATAGCCAATGCGCTGAAGGGCGAACTGGTCATGTTCGGGCCAGCCAACGATTACCTGTGACGATTGAACGCCATTCTGTGGCTCGATATGACCGATCAGCAGGGATAGCATCCACGAAGGACGGTTTGACAAAGTGAGGAGCGATACTTGGCTAAATGATGAGGAGCGATACTCGGGTAAATGATGAGGAGCGATACTCGGGTAAATGATAATAAGCGATACTCGGGTAAATGATGAGGAGCGATACTCAGGTAAATGATGAGGAGCGATACTCGAGTAAATGATGAGGAGCGATACTCGGGTAAATGATGAGGAGCGATACTCGGGTAAATGATGAGGAGCGATACTCGGGTAAATGATGAGGAGCGATACTCGGCTAAATGATGAGGAGCGATACTCGGGTAAATGATGAGGAGCGATACTCGGGTAAATGATGAGGAGCGATACTCGGGTAAATGATGAGGAGCGATACTCGGCTAAATGATGAGGAGCGATACTCGGGTAAATGATGAGGAGCGATACTCGGGTAAATGATGAGGAGCGATAATCGGGTAAATGATGAGGAGCGATACTCGGCTAAATGATCAGGAGCGATACTCGGGTAAATGATGATGAGCGATACTCGTGTAAATGATAAGGATCGATACTCGGCTAAATGATGAGGAGCGATATTCGGGTAAATGATGAGGAGCGATACTCGAGTAAATGATGAGGAGCGATACTCGAGTAAATGATGAGGAGCGATACTCGGCTAAATGATGAGGAGCGATACTCGGGTAAATGATGAGGAGCGATACTCGGGTAAATGATGAGGAGCGATACTCGGGTAAATGATAAGGATCGATACTCGGGTAAATGATGAGGAGCCATACTGGGTAAATGATAAGGAGCGATACTCGGGTAAATGATGAGGAGCGATACTCGGGTAAATGCTAAGGAGCGATACTCGGGTAAATGATGAGGTGCGATACTCGGGTAAATGATGATGAGCGATACTCGGGTAAATGATGAGGAGCGATACTCGGGTAAATGATGAGGAGCGATACTCGGGTAAATGATGAGGAGCGATACTCGGGTAAATGATGAGGAGCGATACTCGGCTAAATGATGAGGAGCGATACTCGGGTAAATGATGAGGAGCGATACTCGGGTAAATGATGAGGAGCGATACTCGGGTAAATGATGAGGAGCGATACTCGGCTAAATGATGCCTTGTGTGACGGTCGATACATATACTTACGCATTATTTTGTATATATCAGACTTTTTGAAATAAATAAACTGTGCGAATGTTTTCGTCAGTGTGCTTGCCTAGGACCGAGTGCTACCGGAAGACGTATACACACCCACGTATACGCACCCACGTATACGCACCCATGTATACGCGCCTACGTATACGCACCCATTTACCCGAGTATCGCTCCTTTACACTCATATGGCACAAAAGTAGGCAACACACATCACACAAGACTTTGCATAGGACTAACAACACTGAACGCACATCTTTTCCAAATACAACACCACAACACACCAAGCCCATCGTGCAGTTGCGGACACCATCACGAAGACACCAACCACTACATACTCTGGTGCCCCCTACACAACGCTCACCGAGTAGACCTATTTAACGCGATAAGAATATTAATACCTAATTTCGATAACTTCTCGACTACAAGGAAAATTAACATTCTCCTTTTCGGCGAAAATGTTAAAGGTCAGGAAACAATTATTGCTCACCATTTCCAAACATTTATCATGCGTACTTGTCGCTTCAACTCCTCAACATAACACGACACATCGTTTCTACAAGCTGACCCGACTCAAGCTGCCCGGCGCCTGGGCTACCTACCTACCTACAAGGTATTTAATGGTTGCTCGGCGGGCTGGTGGCGGGGTCGGCACAGTCTGATTATCTGTTCCTGGATAGTTTCTTTTCAGCATTTTCGTTGTTGCTCTCACGTCATTGTTTTTGTTTATCATTGCAATTTAGTTCCATGGAGAGGCGCTTTAATTTAAGCGTTTGTTTTTGCGCCAATCCAACACTGTTTCTTTCGTTGTATATGTTTAGTTGATAATACAATTACTCTGAACTGAACTAAACTGAACGTATACGCACCCACGTATACGCACCCACGTATACGCACCCACGTATACGCACTTCCCTACGTGTTGCACTGGGTTTCATAACGGCATTATTCGAATCGAACTTCCTATGTGACTTCGATGATGATGATATTAATTATCAGCCCTATCACGGCAGTGCTCCATGACTGAGTACTTTCGACGTATATCAGTCTCACCCAACAGTCCACAGACAGCCACCCAACTCACCCAACAGTCTCACCCTCACCCAACAGTCACCCAAGTGTCTCACCCAACAAACAGTCCGCAGATGGACGCGGACCATGGCCACCAGTCCACAGATGGACGCTGGCCATGGCCACCATAGTCCACAGATGGACGCTGGCCATGGCCACCACAGTCCACAGATGGACGCTTGCCACGGCCACCACAGTCCACAGATGGACGCTGGCCATGGCCACCACCAAACTCACAACACGTGCCCGGAAATCCTCAGCTCTGGTCCTGTTGACCGTAAATCGTCATCACTCGACCGTAGCCACCAGGTGAATTTCACTCGACCGTAGCCACCAGGCGAATTTCACTCGACCGTAGCCACCAGGTGAATTTCACTCCACCGTAGTCACCAGGTGAATTTCACTCGACCGTAGCCACCAGGTGAATTTCACTTGACCGTAGCCACCAGGTGAATTTCACTCGACCGTAGCCACCAGGTGAATTTCACTTGACAGTAGCCACCAGGTGAATTTCACTCCACCGTAGTCACCAGGTGAATTTCACTCGACCGTAGCCACCAGGTGAATTTCACTCGACCGTAGTCACCAGGTGAATTTCACTCGACCGTAGCCACCAGGCGAATTTCACTCGACCGTAGCCACCAGGTGAATTTCACTCCACCGTAGTCACCAGGTGAATTTCACTCGACCGTAGCCACCAGGTGAATTTCACTTGACCGTAGCCACCAGGTGAATTTCACTCGACCGTAGCCACCAGGTGAATTTCACTTGACAGTAGCCACCAGGTGAATTTCACTCCACCGTAGTCACCAGGTGAATTTCACTCGACCGTAGCCACCAGGTGAATTTCACTCGACCGTAGTCACCAGGTGAATTTCACTCGACCGTAGCCACCAGGTGAATTTCACTCCACCGTAGCCACCAGGTGAATTTCACTCGACCGTAGCCACCAGGTGAATTTCACTCGACCGTAGCCACCAGGTGAATTTCACTCGACCGTAGTCACCAGGTGAATTTCACTCCACCGTAGCCACCAGGTGAATTTCACTCGACGTAGGTGAATTTCACTCGACGTGACATCGACAAAGCTGCCTGCAGATCGCTCTTACGGTCCAGCTCTGTCCAGCTCTGCTTCCATGGAACCACGCAGACCACGGGACGCGGAGGTGGATACTTTTACTGAGTCCATTAGCGTACGCTTTACGGTGATAATCTGGCTAGAAATTGTGATATGCGCATGTGTCTTTTAGGCAGAAGGCGTCTCGAATGAATGCACTAGCATTCGCTATGCAGTGCCCAACGTGCTCAGACATCGAGCCACTGCGCTTTTGTTTTGTCAAAGAAGTCTTCAGGACAGAATTGTTCAGAAATTATTCATTCGTTCTAGTCGGAAAACAACTGTCGACTTCTCTTTTGCAAGAGCAAACAGGAGCAGATCAAAGTGGGCTTGTCGAAACAGAATCCTTTCGCGCTATATGCGTCATCAATGAGTTTTAGACAACTTCTCGCCCATACAGTTCAGGGTGAGGAGTGTGTACTTGGCTGTGCCTTACCTGCAGGACTGAGAGGCAGCTGCCGGCCGTGCGGGTCGGTGCGGACCTCCTGTGGAGGGCCCTCGCTCGTCTCTCCAGGGAAACTGTCCGGGGGCTCTCGGCTACTCGGCACAGCTGCCGCGCCGTTCTGATACATTCCCGTGCCGCCGCTGACGCCATTGCAACGCTGAAAATGACAACAGTCATAGTATAATCTTGAATATTTGTCAACACTGTTTTGAGAGACATGATAATAATAAGAATTGCTAACCTAACTCTCATATTGCCACACAAAAAGATGACTTAGTAAATAAAACACAAAATAGGAAGCTTTCGGCTTGCACCTTCCCTTCATCAGCCATGAAGGCGCAAGCCGAAATGGCTGATGAAGGCGAAAGCCGAACGCTTCCTTTCTTGTGTTTTATTTACTAAATCATCTTTTTTGGCAATATGAGAGTTTGGTTAGCAATTCTTATTATCGTTTTATCGTATATATCGAATATAATACGATATTCGTATTATCGAATATAATACGAAACTCTCATATCGTATTATATTCTTATTATCGTTTTATCACGTTTTATATAGTATATATAAAACGTGAAACGTCTGATTTAAGAATTATAGTAAAACGCCTGTTGTACTATGTTGTAATGGAAAACTACATGCTCATGTTAAAACCCGCGCCGTGCCGGGGGGGGGGGGGGTGTTTATACCCCTCCCCCTCAGGGTTTTCTCGAGGATAGCGGAAAAACGTCGCCGCGCAGCGCCGCCGTTTTTGGCATAGCTGTTCGGGCATCAATTGCCAACATTATGTTTTAAAAAAATACCTCGGGTCATCTCAGGTCAGGTCACCAGACCAGGTCACGTGAACCCACCTCCAAAAAGCACTTGTGGTCGTACCACAGTCACAGTTTTTGGATGATCGGTTTTACACTTACAGAATTTCATCAGGTCATATATATATCTACAATTCTTTTTTCTTGGATTTTTATCCAAGAATCAGGTTTTCGTTCAGGTTTTGTGGTTTTTATGGTTTTCTTATCTCTGGCCTTTAGCGTTTATAATTTGATGGTGGCGTATTATTTTTTTGCATGCAAATTCATGAAAATATCGAATTGAATGGGCAAACTAGGTAACTGCTGCTATCGTTGGAGCAAAACAAGTTTATTTTCTTTCAAATATTGCTTATTTTACCGGAAATATGCCATAAGTGAGGTGTTTTTATTGGCATAAAAGAGATGACTGGCTCTGCCTCAGCCGGTCCTGCAGAAAGTACGCGGTGGCATCACCGCGCACTTTGGAATGTCCTTACGTGCAGAGGTGGCCATTGCCAGAAAAATGTGGCTACTGTGGGACTTCTACCACCTTTATAAGTACGTTTTACTATGTAACTCAATTATTCTGGGGAAAAAACGTATAATCCCTTTAAGTCATTGACAATCGCTAATTGAAAAATGGACATATTGAAACGTCACCGTACCACGTTTAGCAATAGCGGCTACGATGTTGTGAAGTGGGGCACGGTGACAGCAGTTTCCACTTTAATTATTATAACTAATTTTCTTCATCAACCATGTATGAATTATAAACATGTTCGTATGACTGATGGTATATTCGACTGTTGGAGTGTTTCATTTCATACATGGTCAATCATTTATGTTGTATACATACAATTAGACACAAGGGTTAAAGAAACATAAAGTTCTGTTCATGCTTGAATAATGCGTTTAAATTTGAAGGTGAGTTAATTCATTCTTTGGATGATTAAGCATTTTCATTATGGTACCTAACGCATTAACGACCGCACGTAAAGCACTTATCAGCTGGACACTCATGCTCCTGAGTGAAGCCCTACGCACACGGGTAGCAAAACTGTTCCGCTGCCGCACGAGTCTTTTCTCAATGGGACAATGTTGCTCAGAGTATAATACAAATGACACAAGTGAAGTGCCCCAAGCGGTCGGCTGCACATGCATTAATATTCCCGAATAGCACCAAAGGCTCACCAAACATTGCGATTTATGTGTAAAAAAATACCATAACGGATCCAGGATCACACAAAATTTTACGACAAAAGGTAGGTACCAGTGGATCTGGACTTTGGAGTCACATTATATTTGTCGATAACATTTGGCAACAGATGTTGTGAAAAACGGTCTGAATTTTGTGGAAAATTTCGCAGTAGATCTACGATTGCTCGAGATCACGTATCCGACAAGATCCAACAGTAATATTTTGAAGAGACTATACAATGGATACAAATATATTTGAGACTTGCTCAGTTCCGTCGATAATAAACTGTAAAAAATAATGCCCGAAATTGGGCGTGCCCGGAAAGCATGAATCTATAAATTACGTCCATTGAATATTTCAGACCCAATAGACACACTGACAACATGGCAGCGGATCTAGGATCTCAGTGGATCCGGGATGCAGATCCTAGTGATCACATGCTAACATCCGCCCTGGAGCCCGCGCTCAAATCTAGTTTAAGTTGTTGCTCTGCTTTTCTCACCTCGGCTGCAGGGATGTGGCCGTTGGTTCGCTGATGCTGGACACGGGTGCCGGTGGGCTGGCTGGGTGTCGCCGACGGGCCAGACTCAGACACCAGGTTCTGACGGTTCTGACGGAAGAGCACACAAACACACACGTGAGCAGTTAATGTTTGTTTAACGGGCATCGCAACACATGTTATCATAGGCTCCCGTAGTACATTGGTGCTGACCTGCTATTTTAACTTTATACGAAACGAATGCTTCGTGTTTACGAGGTATTATCTCGTTTTGGGCTGATAAAGCAAACACATGTTTGTCTTCGGACAGGCACAGGTAGAACTTGTTACAAGTATCCATACTCCATATGTTATGATGATGGTCACTGATGTGACGCCGTGAAGCGGCGTGATTTTTTAATTTTAGGCCGTGGAAAACGAAATTTTAATATTGAAACCAGACCGTGAGTGGAGCCAAGCCTCAGGAAGCCTCAAGCCTCAGTATTCCTGGTTGCACATCTCGGTATGATGCAAAAATATTGAAATTAAGGTAGTTCTTCATATACATATTCCTCGGATAGTAAATAACGATGACCGGTGGCAGTCAGCACTCAATAGTACATTTGATAATAACGGTATACATATGTACTGAACTGTTACAAGCAACTGGTAACAGTGCAAACGGTTTAAAAGCAGCAAGAGGCAGAACGACTTTTCCGCACATAAATGGTCCTTGTGGATCTGGAGGAGCCTGGGGCGAGATGGCTTGGGTCGAGATGGTCCTGGCCTGGTCCCACTATTAGCTCTTCGGTCCAGCAAGTTGGGCACTGCTGGAGCAGCTTCCGGGAGCCGAGGTCCGCGTCTTTAAGTTCGCGTCGCTTTTCTCGGAAATCGGCAGAATAGCTAAACATGTAGCCCGCTTTAATATTTTATGAAGGGAATTGGCCCTGGGGTTAGTAATTAGGTACCGCCAATGAGAGCCTCAGCCAGACACTTAATTAATTCATTTGTTCATTTTCCACATTTGTATAAGCAATTGCGAATTTTGTGTCATGCCGCGAAGCGGCGCGAAATTTTCAAGTTTTTAACTGTGGATGGCTGGATTTTGACTGCTGCAAAGGCAATTTTTACAGCTGTACGCCCGACCGTATGGTGGGAGGGAAATAATAGTTTCAGGACCTTTGGAGGGGGAGGGGGCATGGCCCCTTGCACCCCCCCCTGTATCCGCCCCTGCCTACCTGACACTTGACATTGACCTGAGGTCAAATTATGAAGTTGACCTAAACTGGTAAACATGAATATGATTCGAAGCGCCTTGGCGAGACGAACACGATGGCGTCAAAAATAATCTCCTTATCTTAATTAGGTAAAAAGGTATTTGCGAAAAACTGTTTTGCCAAAAATAGCCTTTTTGACATTTGATGACTTCTTAAGCCTAAGATATTGAGCTGAGCTACAATTAGAGGACAACATGGTGATTGCATATGTCAAGAGCTTTCGATTGCTTTTGCTGTTTGTTCCTAGTTATAATAGTTCATAGTTCCTATCATAGTTCCTAGTTCCCGAGATATTTGTGGTTTCTGGAGCGAAGTCCTAAAACAGGAAAATCTGACCTTTGACCTGGTGACCTGAATATTGACCCGGGACAAAATATGACCGAAATAGTTTCAGCATGATTTGTTACGAACTTTCGAAGATTTTGTTTTGTCTACGTCACATAGGAACCGAGATAGTTAAAATCTGTGGGGCAAAATTACCCTTTTGCCCCCAGGATTTTCGACTGGAGGGCATTGTCTATTTGTTAATGAGCCAGGTAAAAGCGTGACGGACTGTTGCATGCAGTAGTAACTACATTGTCTTTTACATACCGCTAAATATAACCTTTAAAACCTTTAACCACATTAACATTACTATTTTTGGTAGCATTCGCGTCGAGCCACGAGGGAGGCGTCCCCAGCTAACATTTTCGGATTTTAACACTAGGCCTATGGAGTTGCGTGGAAGAAATCGCTTTAAGAATACTGATGTCTCCAACTTTTGGTAAGCGTTGACAAATAGATTAGGTGAAGGTTAGACATCTATATCAAATCTAATTACAATAAGATCGTCCGAATCCGGTGTACATTTAATTTCTAATCACCGAATCTATCAAGACAGACCACATCTCGAGAGGCGCAACAAGTGTGTGCTGAGGAGTGAGGCGCTCCTTCAGCTGCAGGCGCATTCCACACGACAGCTGGGGCACTACAGGAGAACATGCAGCTGGCAGCAGGACTCCCCCCAGACTCTGAAAACCCACAGACCCCCTCACCTAGTACGGATACCACTCGCCACAATACCTACCCAGGTTCGAATGTCCCGCATGCGCCACGGGTAAGTCAGGTACCACCGCGCGCCAGCAGAGCACATTCGCACCTTCTGCGGCTCACTGCTCTGACCTCAGGTCACCAGTCATAGGTCACGGTCAGTCACGGGTCACGGGTCACGGTCCCGGGTCACGGTTCCGGGTCAGTCACGGGCACGGGTCACGGGCACGGGTCACGGCTGGGCGCCGGGCGCGTGCCGGTCGGCGGGGCAGCCGAACTGCAGCTGCCGCTCCCGCCACCCGCTCCCGCCACCCGAGTCGGGCTGGGCTGGCGAGACTGGGACGCCGGCGGCGGCGGCGGCGGCTGCGCGCGCTCCTCCGCTCCACTGGCGCAGCTCACCTGAGCAGCATCGACCCCCGACCACGGCACACGTCCAATCACGAAGCAGTGAGCACCCGCCACCCGCCACCCGCCACCCGCCACCCGCCACCGCCCGCGGGATACGCACAAATACTCCAGATACGTGGGCGGCTGGTAACGGTGAATAGCAATATCAAGCTCTAGACACTGCTTAATATAAAGGGCCATTACTACCAAATTTCAAGAAATCTGTTTAGGTGAACTATTCTCTTTAATCTACACGTGTGTCAGTGCGTTCCAAATTTCACCACTCGATATTGAATATCCACACTATTCGATATGGAGCCAATGCTGTGAGTTACAGTTCGGATGGTTTGGAAGGAACCATAAATGCTATTTGTTTAACCCTCGCCCTACGGAAGCTTTTTCACCTTCGCCCTACGGGGGGGGGGTCCTAAAAAGACCCCCAGCTAACTTGCAAACCTAGCAACATAGAGCAACACAGTAAGAACCAACATGTTGCCTGTCATGTTTGGAATTGAACGGTATGCAAATTTTGGGTTTCGGGTCAACGAGTGACTTTCCAGGTCAAGTGAATGACCTCGATCGACCACGTCCAGAACAGCGATTTTGCTGTCCGAAAACCTAAAAATTAAAAATGGGTAAATGTAAATACAAAGGCATGTTTCTAGACCAGTTTTGTATCAGAAATACAGAAAAGGTAATTATTTGTTCGTATCTGGTCAAAAAAGTCCAAAAAGGTATTTAAAAAATGACGTCATGAGTTTCTTACACTTGGGAGATATTACTCAGTCAAAAATAGAGATATTGCTTTGAAATTTGGTTTAAGTATTGTCCATACTCAGTTCTCTCACATACATTCCGTTTTTTAACATCTCTGAAAATTTTGATTTTGTGATAATTGAAATATAAAAATCAGTTTTTATTCATTTTAGGGGTCAAAAACCCAAAATTTTGCAAATCCGAGATTGCCATTTTAAAGAAAATGACATCTTATATCTTCTCTGAATTGTGTTTGCAATTTTCTTTAAAACTCTGTTTTCTACAGTTTTTCAAACATTTTATCGTTTTTCCACCAACATGACGTCATCGAAACATCATCATCTCCCTAATTATTTAACCCATATCAATAAATAAATATACAGCATACGTATAATCACTGTAAACTTAGCTACTACAAATTTCAACAAGTTCGCCGAATGTGCAAAAAGTTATGGAAAAAAAACCTTAGGAGAGGGGCCGTTTTAGAACCCCCCCCCCCATAGGGTGAGGGTTAACACGCGCAGTGGAGGGTGGGGGCCCTCCACTTTTGAATCAAAATCCCCCTCCACGCATATTTTTCGTAAATATTTCAAAAACAAAGCAGAGCGGTGTTTGTTGCGTGACATTAACGCCAATTCAATAGCAGATCGTTTGACGCAAAACAAAATCAAAATCGGTCGATACATTTTTGAGTTATATGGATTTTTAGTCCAAGATGGCGGCCAGAATCGCGGTCGGCAAACCGATATCTTCGGAACCAACAGTCGGATCGGGATGATTCAAACGCCATTCGGTAGACAATGTCAATGTTCATCACCGTAATTAACTTTGGATACATTGCTGGTGACCTGTGAAGTCACAGAGGTCAAATTGTGACATTTGACCAGATTTGACCTTCGTAACCTCGTTTGGCCTTGAAGATATTAGCCGAAGGTCAATACATTTTTTTAAAATGTATATAATCATAGCACCTACCCACCCTGTAAGTTTCATCCTTCTAGCTTCATAGTTTCGGAGATCTAAGGGGGGGCACTAAAGTGACCCCCCCTCTCCACTGCGTGTTAGTGGCATACCCCTCTCCACTGCGCGTGTTAACGAAGGCACATCGAACCAGTCTATTTCGGAATGGTGTCGTCAACGATTGCTCGATTTCATGATTGACCTAACCGAATGCAGAATGCTTGATAACTCTTTGTAATTTCACTTTTATCTAAGAGCAACAAAGTATATTTTTTGGGAGGTGTGTCATACAACTTACAAGGAAGAGGCCGACTGTATTTCATAGCTCTAAGCTCAAAGACAATTTTAAGCCCAGGTACGTTCAGACGTCGTTGATAATTTCAGTAATGCATAAAATCTTAGATATAAAAGAATCTTAGACGCATCAAATCTTAGCTATAAATGTTACCTATCTGACATATGAGGACCATAAATCGTCAATTTTGTCCATATTGTAACACACATCAGATTATATGTTCAGTAGAAACGATCACTGAGCGGATGCGAAGTCTTCAATCAACTAGGGCGGAAAGAAAATCTACGCATGAGTGGCCCGACCCGACCGTGGTCATGAGTTTCAGAAGCTTATTTCTTAGAAACTACTCGGTTGATGTGACTAAAAATGTACACCCAAAAACGTTTCTGTCGTAAAATGTCTTATGCAAATTTCGCAATTATGTGACCTGTGTTGTCAGGCTTAGGGGCAGCGCGCGCCGACCTTCCCTAATTGAATGTACCACCGCGCCGGGCGCCGCCGGCCGCGCTCACAGCTGGCCTCGGCTGACCCGCCCGGTCAAGTGACAGCCTGCGGACGGCGAGGGACTGCCACCCTGGTCGGCGCCCCTCGCCGGCCGCAAAAATACATGGAACGATCAAGCGCGTGCCGTCGGTCAAGCTAAACCTCCATGCAAAATAAATATTTGTTACCTTCGAAAATGTGGACTCAAGCACTGAAGGATCCAGGACGGCGTTTTAATAACCATTGCCAATACAGCAATACAGTCAATAAGCAATTGGGCATGCCCTTTTCAACTCAAAACAATTTATTTAGCACACTTGGTCTTTCACATAGGGAAAGAACGCTTAAAAACCGCCCGCTCCGTTTCCGACTCAATAAGGGCGTTTTACTGGTGATAACTTGGCAACTCATTAACCCAACCACTCTGTCTTTCTCGACATCTCTAAGCACTTATTCATGGACAGGGGCGTAGGCAGAATTTCTCCCGGGGTGGGGGTGGGGGGTAAATGGGATCAGAGGGGCTCTCGTAGCCAAGGGGGGCCACATAATTAAAACAGTACAGTATGTAGTAGTACAGTAGTAGTAGTACAGTATGTTGTAGTACAGTATGTTGTAGTACAGTATAGTAGTACAGTATGTTGTAAAACAACGACAAATAACTTTCGACAACGGAAAAAAAAACGGGAGTAAAGAAATCGAAATTAGGCAAATCCGCGATAGCCATTTTCAATATAATGTCATTTCCTTTCTTTTAGCGTTTTGTATTTGCAATTTGCTTTAAAACTCCATGTTCTACGATTTGTCAAACATTTTCATTTTTGTTTTTCCACCAAAAATGGCATGACATGACGTGGTTAAAACGTCATTATCTCCCAAAGTACTCCACCATTTGCATTGAAATGTTGTCATAAGACGTATAATTGTTGCAGCATAAGGTACTGGAAGGTTGACGTCGATATCTACCATTGTTTTCAAGTTATTGAGAAAATCAGGGAGGGGGAGGGGGGCAGATTCTGCCACCTCTAGCGGAGCGCGGGTTAATCAAAATAATATCCTGACTCTTGTTCAATTCGGATTAATGAAACAACACAGTACGCAGTCAGTCGTCGTACATGCCGATTGTGCACATGTACGATGAAGTTACAAAATCTCTACAAAATAACGAAATAACATGCTCCTTATATCTTGATTTACATAAAGCTTTGGATACCGTTTGCTTTGCAATTTTCTTGGAAAAAACGCCACATTGTGATACGAGGGGTTTCTACAACACGATATAGTCATATCTTAACACACGCCTTGGAGGGCTTCTGCTAATTACACGCCCTGGAGGGAGGGGGGGGGGGGGATTCCGCCGCCCCCCCCTTTCCTAAGATCTAGAAACCGCGCAACGTACGTAGCGACAAGCGGAAAACGGCGTTAGATAGCTCGAAACAAGCTCTATCGAAGGTATGTCAGTCTTGTTTTTTTTAGGTCAGATCAATATTGAGGTCACCAGAGGTCATCAAAGGTCAGATTTGCCAGTTTTAGGACTTCGCTCCAGAAATCCCCAAATATCTCGGGAACTATGATAGCTAGGAATAGACGGAAGACAAGCAATCGAAAGGTCTTGAAATATGCAATCGCCATTTGTGTCCTCAAATTTGAGCTTAGGTCAATATTTTAGGCTCCAGAGGTCATCAAATGTAAAAAAACTGTTTTCGGCAAAACATTTTTTCGCAAATAACTTTTTACCTAATGAAGATAAGGCACTCATTGTTTACGCCATCGTGTTTGTCTCGTCAAGGCGCTTCTAATTCCAAATCGTAGAAGGATGAGAAAAATGTTTACATGTTTTTCAGAATTCAAAGATTTCCACTGGGGGGGGGGGGGGGGGGGGGTCGCTCAGGAAAGTACAAGCCAGCGTGTTTGTCCGGATGTGTGTCCAGATGAAATCTTTGGCCACCTCTGCAGGTCTTTAGATCTTTGGCCACCTCTGCATGAGGCCGCATTCGGTGCGTGAGGGCGCCTTCGGCGCCCAATTGGGGGGGGGGGGGCATGGTGCAGTGACCCCCCCCTAAATACGCCCCTGGGCAGGGCCCTCTAAAGGCCGACAGAGGGCCCTCTACAGATCGGCAGGGCCCTCTAAAGACCAGCAGAGGGCCCTGTACAGATTGGCTGGGACACTGCAGATCAACAGGCCCCTACAAGCTGGAAGAGGTCCCTCTACAGGTCGACAGGGCCCTCTAATTGCCGGCAGAGTCCCTCTGCAGATTGGCAGGGCGATCTACGGATCGGCAGGGCCCTCTAAAGGCCTCTAAAGGCCGACAGGGCCCTATAAAGGCCGTAAGGGCCCTCTAAAGGCCGTCAGGGTCCTCTAAAGGCTGACAGAGAGCCCTCTATAGATTGGCTGGGACACTCTGCAGATCGACAGGGCCCCTAAAGGCTGGAAGGAAGAGAAGAGTTACTCTACAGGTTGGCAGGGCCCTCTACATGCTGGAAGGGCCCTCTAAATTCCGGCAGAAGGCCCTCTACAGATACGACACGACAGGGGGGGGGGGGTGCATGACCCCATTGGCACCTTGCCTACGCCCTTGTCCATGGGAGACAGTCGTTTTAAAGGAATGTCAACACACTTGTAGGCTATTTCCTCATAAAATATGAGCTCGTCAAGTTTGTGTTGTCATTATACCTCGTTTTATGCACTACAGCAGGACAGTTACTACAGAGAAGAGTTACTCTACAGGTTGGCAGGGCCCTCTACATGCTGGAAGGGCCCTCTAAATGCCGGCAGAGGGCCCTCTACAGATACGACACGACAGGGGGGGGGGGGGTGCATGACCCCATTGGCACCTTGCCTACGCCCTTGTCCATGGGAGACAGTCGTTTTGAAGGATTGTCAAAAAACTTGTAGGCTATTTCCTCATAAAATATGAGCTCGTCAAGTTTGTGTTGTCATTATACCTCGTTTTATGCACTACAGCAGGACAGTTACTGCTCTTCGTTCATCTAAACTGCGTCTCAGTTTCCATAAGAGGTCGGTTCCGTTTAGTCGTTTAGCTGAACGGCACCACCACCAGTTACCACCACCAGTTACCATCACCAGTTACCACCACCAGTTACCACCACCAGTTACCATCACCGGTAATCTCACCTCCAGTCGACCGGCATGTCTCGGGTCGGCGAAGGATCGCCTCTTGAGCGTCCGCTCCTGCTCACTGGTCGTCAGTAGACATCTGTGACAGCTGCAGCCGCGGCCGACTGACTCCTGATGCACCCTGCGCTGCGTCGGCCGCCGCGGCGCAGGCAGCGGGTTGGCTTCGTGCCAGGAGGCGCCGACTGGCGCCGGCCGCGGACGCTCTAGTTCCAGGCGCGCCCGGTAGGTGGCGCGGATGCGATCCACCTCTCGCTGCCGTGGCCCGGCCCCAGGCAGCTGCGTCTCTCGCAGATGGCGCTCGGGGGAGACTTGCGGTCTGAGGGCCCGGCGCGGCGCCGGTGCCGGAGCCGGCGGCTGTTTGTTGCCAGCTCGGATCGCCGACAGAGGTGGCGTGGCCGGTCGGCTGGGTCGGCGGTGCCACTGCTCAGGGCTGTCCGGACTCGGGCTGGAAAACGAGGCGACATGCGGACGACTGCGGCTCGCCTCGCGTCGGCTGGACTCCTCCGTCCCCTCCGGCTCGGAAGAACTCTTACTAGCCTGGTCACCACTCACTGGAGTCAGATAGTCATCCAGGAGGTAGTACACCTGTGGCACCTTCGGCTTCGGCGCCGACTCCCCCACCGGACCGCTCTCCTTCACAACACCAATCGACTCCTCCCAGCTGGACTCTGGCGAGCGACTGTCATGCACCTCGAGCGGCGGCGCCGGCAGCGGGCTCGAGCTGGCAAAGTTCCTCTCCTCCAGCAGCGTACACAGACTGCGACTCTTACGCTCATGGGCAGGGGACTCTGTGCGGCGCACGACCCGGCGGCGCGGGGTACCCTCCTGTCCGGCCGGCGGCGCGCGCGGTACCAGTACCACTGGCGTCCGGTACGCGCCGTTGGGCGGGTACATGTACACGGTTCGGTCGGACCAGGCGCCGGGCCGCAGGTCATCCCGACTGCGGGAGCGACGCACGGCGGTGTTGCGGGCAAACGAGGCGCCACCAGAGGGGTCGTTCAGGTGACCCGAGATACTCATTGAGCGGAATAGGCCCTTGGCGGGTCGGGGCGGTGCGGGCAGGGACGGGAAGGGGCCGCTCTCGGCAGGGGCAGCCAGCGGCAGGGGTGGCGGTGGGCGGAGTGGAGCGGGAGGGATCAGGGGTCGGGTCGCGACGTTAGAGCAGGACCCGGAGGGTGAGAAAGAGAGGGACGGGGCAGGGACGCCCGGCTGCAGCCGTGGCCAGCGGGCCGAGTCGGCACGCGTGGCCTGTGAACAGGCCGCCGTCCGGCCCGCTCGGAGTGTGTTCCTCTCCGTCCTCCGCGGCCCGCCGTCTCCGTCCCTCTCAAGCGGCCGAACACGACTCGGACTTCCCCACTCCGCTTGTTTCGTCTGAGGTGCCCCATCACCCCAGTCACCTGTCTGTGGGGCCCGGCCCTGCCTCCTCCACTCCGCCGCCGCGGCGTCGTGTCTGCCGGGCCTGTACTGCCCAGCGGTGACAAACGTCCGGCCACGGTGACTGGCCGCCAGAGCCGCCTCCTCCGCCGCCACGGCCACCTCCTCCAGCTCCCTCGGCAGAGTGCAGCTCCCCAGACCTCCCGGGTAGAACTCCGCCGAACTGGCGTAGCTCACGCGCCTGCTCAGCGTCGACAGGCTCGGCAGCGGCGCTAGAGCCAGCCCCGGTGGCGGGGGCGGGGGCGGCACGGCGCCCTCGTTGATCCCCCTCCGCCGACCTCCGGAGTAGAACTCCAGAAAACCGTAGTCGCCTGAGTCTCTCATAGAGCGAGTGGTGGCAGGCGCGGACGCCGGTGCCGCAGCGGTGCTCAGGCTCTCGCTGCTTAGCCAGTCGTGTAGGCGCTGTGAGGTGCGACGGACGCTCTTGTTGCGAGTGAGGGCGCCGAGCCAGCGCGCGCGGCGGGTGCTGCCGTCACTGTGTGGCGCGGAGGAGGACATGGCCGACCCTGGCGAGCTGGGAGAGCCTGTCGAGACCCGACTGACGGGCTTCTCCCGCTCCCGCGGCCACAGGTTGTCCAGCACAATACGCATGGTGTGTAGAGCGCTGCTGAAGAGCTGCTCTCAGGCCGAGGTCGGCGGTTAGACGGCGGTCAAACTCGCTGGGGTGACAGCTGGGGTGACGGCTAGGGTGACGGCTAGGGTGACGGCTGGGGTGACGGCGGCTGGGATGGCCGCTGAGTGTAGCGTCATTACACGAGCCAGCAGCTGCGTAGTCCTTGAAACGAAACAAAACGGAAATCAATGACGTAAATTAATAACAAAAGCAAACTTACAAGGGTCAAATCAAATTTGCATAGAGAGTAAATAAATGATGCGTCGTAAACATGAAGAAACCTTGATGAAAAAGACGGATAGCATAAACATTATGAACGAAATCTGGTAATGGGTAAAACTGTTGAAGCGTGAAAAACAAACACACAGCTGTTTCAATGTCCATCGAAAATGGATCACCAGTAGCAGATTGGCCGGTGGTCTGTGGTCAGATTGGCCGGTGGTCTGTGGTCAGATTGGCCGGTGGTCTGTGGTCAGATTGGCCGGTGGTCTGTGGTCAGTTGGCTCTATGTTTACCGGTGGCCGGTGGTCTGTGGTCAGATTGGCCGGTGGTCTGTGGTCAGATTGGCCGGTGGTCTGTGGTCAGATTGGCCGGTGGTCTGTGGTCAGATTGGCCGGTGGTCTGTGGCCAGTTGGCCGGTGGTCTGTGGTCAGATTGGCCGGTGGTCTGTGGTCAGTTGGCTCTATGTTTACCACATTTCGGTCGGCTCGGAACTGCGCACGCCATTCAAACCGCGTGTCAATCGATCCCCGCCGGTGATCACTGGTCTGCAGGATGGGCCACCGTACTAAATTATGACGCAGGCCAGCTGATCCGTCTAATTGGACCGCCACCTGCGGTCGATCGCCGCAAGGTTCCCAGCTCCAAAACCCGAGCTCGGAACTCGGACTCTTAGCTCGAACACGGAACTCAGGCTCCGAGCTCGGACTCTTAGCTCGAACACGGAACTCAGGCTACGAGCTCGGACTCGTAGCTCGAACACGGAACTCAGGCTCCGAACTCGGACTCTTAGCTCGAACACGGAACTCAGGCTCCGAACTCGGACTCTTAGCTCGAACACGGAACTCAGGCTCCGAGCTCGGACTCGTAGCTCGAACACGGAACTCAGGCTCCGAGCTCGGACTCTTAGCTCGAACACAGAACTCAGGCTCCGAGCTCGGACTCGTAGCTCGAACAC